>VDFB02281492.1:696747319-696804992 GCA_007258455.2 Sequoia sempervirens
CCATGGTCGATGTTAGAATGAAATTTTCTAGGGTAATATCGACCATACGGACGTCAAAAAGAGGGGCACACAAAACGAGGTAGCCCCAAAAGACCCGACATGGCAAAAGAAAAGAGGGTCCCCGTTCCGAACGGGGCGTGTCTGCTGAGGGCACAACAGGTTGGTTATGGGATCCTCTTCATCACTATTACTACAAACATTAGTTATGTCAAATGTGAAGCTGTATATGACTCAACCTATAGATATGGGTAAGCAAAGTTTGGATGTGGATAGCTGAGGAGGATTATTGACCTTTCTAACTGGAGGACTTCAGCCATGTATGGTTATAATCGAAGGGGTACATCTGAGGCCAATATTTCTCATTCACATCTCCAAAATGATAGGTATTATAAGCCTGTTGTATTTTTGTCCAAGTCTCTATTTTTTATCATAGCCCATTGCAAGCATCATTTCCAAACCTTTGCTTCTGTCATCCATTGATAGATCAACTACTGGTCTATTGTCTTGGTGTAAGTGATGAGATTGGTAGATCAATTGTTGGTCTATTGTCTTGGTATTGGATTTGTGTATATTTTGATATTTTAGTTTCCTATCGGTTGTTCCACATTTATGATTCTTTGATCAATAAGGTCTTGGACTATGTTCTTTATTCTCATGCAATTATTAGTGGTGTTCCTTTTGATCTTATGGAATTCGTAGAGCTGATTTTTGTTATACCAAGGAGGTTTAACATCTGGTTCTTGGTAGTTCTCATAGGTGGGAATCTTGATGAGGTTTTTTGTTTATTAGTTTCTTCATGATGAATTCAAGTGGTTCCCCAAGAGCAGTGTACTTTCGCTTGATGGAATTCTTGTTTCGCTGGGCCGGTCCCCTTTGATCATTGACATTATTAATCGCTTGATTGTTTGTTTGATGTGTTGTTGTGTTCATGTGTTGGTTGTTTTGATGATAGTTTTGGGTTTGTTGTTGTGGTGCGGTTGTGTTCTACTGAGAGGCACTGATAACAACTTTGCATCGATGACACCATCATTGGTAATATTTTTGTTTCTTGCCCATCTACGAGGTTTTTCATTGTAATTGGTGGGTGGGTGATTGTTCTATTGTTCAGGATGCAAAGTTAATCCTCCAGGTTGTGTCATAAGGGATCGTTCAATGCTGAGCGCCTTGGAAATCAACTGGTCATACATGGTGATCCCTTGGACCTTGAGTTGAATGCCAAGAGGTCGTCAAGGTTGGATATGATAGTGCACACTTGTTGTTCCTCGGGCATGACCCATTTGCTTTGATTGGCCTTGGATCGCCATCGTTGTAAGAATGAAGTGAATGATTCATTCTTACCTTGTTTCAGAGCCAATAGTTCTTCAAGACTAACATCCATGGTGATATTACATGCATAGGTTTTGATGAATGTGTCTATGATTTCTTGGAATTTCTTGATGCCTATAGGTAGGTGAGAGAACCATTCGATAGTGTGGCTAGCCAAACTCCTAGGAAATAGCCGCATCAGATAGGTATCATCATACGCGACTTCCATGCAATGAACCTGGAATTCCCTGATATGATCTTCAAGGTTTCCCATCCCACGGTACTTATCAAATTTGGGGATTTCAAATCCGTTTGGGAATGGTTTCATTACAAGGCTTCTGTTGAACGGATAAGGAAACAAGTTCCTAGGTGTTTTCATGGTTCGCCCTGATTGAAGGTTAAAAACTTGTTGTGAGAGCAACCTGATTTGTGTTGTCACATCATTTTATGGATTAGGGGGTGGGATGAAAGTTTTTTTAGGTGGTTCACTTATTGGTGTGATGGGTGGATTGGATGATGTTTGGATATTCTATTGACCCAAGTATGCTTGCAACAACGCTTGTTGTTGCTCCTATTGTAGTTGTGCAATTAGTGCATGTTGTTTAGTTTGTTGTTGCAATTGTTGTTGAGTTGCTAATTGAGCTACTTGTTCTTGATATTGCTTTAGTGCTTACTGATAAGCTTCTTGTTGTGTTGCGTGTTGTTGTACAATATACTATGCTTGTGCTTGTGCTTATTGTGCTTGATATTGGGCTTCGGCTTGAGCGTGTGCTTGAGCTTGGACTTGATCTTGTGCTTGAGCTTTTGCAACTTGAGCTTGTGCTTGCACTTGTGTAGCTTGTGCAGCTTGAGTGACTTGTTGTTGTTGTTGTTGTTTCAATAAGGCTTGGTCTTATGTAGCATGTTGTGCTTGATGTGCGATTTGGGTAGCTTGAGCATCCCGCACCGCTTGAGCAGCTTGTTGAGCAACTAGCTGCATGGCTTGCTAAGTAGCTAGTTGTGTGGCTTGTTGTTTTTGTACTTGAAAAAATTCTTTTTGATAAGCAACTTGTTGAGCAGCTTGCAATGCCATACTATATTGGCTTGATATATTGGAGCTTGGTGGTGGTGGAGGTGGAGGTAGATTTAAAATGGTGTTTGTTTTGGAGGTGAGCGGTGTCGTCGTGTTGTTGATTGAGATTTGATTGGTGGATGGTGCGATCAATGTGATTGGTCCTTGAGAGACCATTCTTTGAGATGTTAGGGGGCTAGTTGATGATGTCGTGATTGCTTGTGTAGTTTTCATCTCTTGTTATGATGTTGATGACAAGTTTTGAAAGTTTGGCATAATGTTTTGATTAATGTTTGAGATGTTGGTTTGATTGATATTTGGTAAAGGGGGAAGCCCTAAGCCAAGTAGTGGTGTGGACGATGGCAGTAATGGAAAAAGTGGTGGAAATGTGAGAGATGTGATCTCTTGAGGGAATGGTGCAGTATCAAAAATGCCCCCTAGTTCAAACATGTCACCCTCTCCTTACGAGGTTATGGGGTGTTGCGCAGAATGACGATGATGACAGATCATTCGAATCATGAAAGGTGAGAAGGAAATATGTATGAAATGGATTTAGGGGTATGGTTTGTCCCAAGATGGTGTTTGCATCTAAATCCTGATTGTTTATAAGAGGATGTGTTTGTAATGCATTGAGAAATGCACTTCCTTTGTTAACAATGGATTGCGTTGGAGCAATGGATGATGTGATTTGCGGGATGTTTTGAGTGATGCTTTGAAATGAGGGGGTAGATGAAATGGGGATGGTAGATGAGATTGGAGGCATGACTCCAAAAGATGGTTCCGCAATAGTGCTCACATCAAAATCGAAGGGGAATTTGGCCCCTTGTTTTGCTAATTTGAGCATGTATAGTGAGGGATTAATTCTCATCATGATGTTGATAATCTTATGGTTCTCCAAATTTTGAATTATTTCAGTGATTTCCTCATGTGACATTCTGAAGGGATTATTGGTGAGATCCTCTATTTGGATACCTTCCTCCTGATGGTCTTGCGAAAGCAGAGGAAGGTTAACCGTGAGACTGCTAGACCCAATGGGATTCATTTTGGGAGTGGTTTGACTTAAGTAACTCAAAGTAGATGTTTCTTTTTTGGCTTCCATGTTCCTCTTGTGTTGTGATCTAGTTTGCACCATAAAATAGGGATCAATCTTCAAGATTGCAGAAGGTGAATTCTCTAATTCTTTGGATTGATCTATCTTTAAGTACAAAAGATAAATTTTTAGGATGATTTAAGGATCAAAGGGTGATAATGATGTGGATGTAAGATGGATGTTTGATGGATGATTGGAACTCTTGAGAGAATATTGAAGGGGTATGTTAAATTTTAGGACTTGATTTAGGATTGATTTGTTTTGGATTCAAATTTTGGTGGACTCATAAACTCTAAGAGGTTAGATTTTGTCTTAGAGTTAAATCTCTCACAAGATGATAATTTGTGTAGGTGTGAGAAGAAGGATTCATCTAAACACTCCTATCCAAACAAGGTGATATTGATAATGAACTCTTAAATCTCAAGATGCTGGATTTTATCAAGGGATGAATTTGTTCACAAGTTTTGATAATTTGATCAAATATGTAGAGAAAGATGCATCTACACACATTCAATCAAACAAGGTGATTTTGGATTGATTTCAAACGATTTCCCCAAAGTTTAACATAAAGGATTTTTCCAAGATTTTTGAAGATTTGTTGATGAGATGATTTTTGGTTTCGATGTTCAAGGATGGATGAAAGTTTGATTTTGATCCTAGGATGTACCTAAAAAGACACTTGTTTACTAGACCTCGATTTCGACGAACAAGCTTTTCTCTAAACAAAATGTTCAAACTCTTTTAAAAGATTTGGGTTTTGATAGTAATAGAATGAGTACAAACTAGGATTGTTTCTTGAAGCCTTTCTGTAAAAGTGAAAAAGTAGTCTTCGTTTGAATTCGTATAGCATTGAGAGACACTTTTGATGGGCTTTCATACTAAGGGCTTTTACCTTTGGTTTCTTGATCTTGATGTTGCATGAAATCATTGGAGACACGTGTGGGATCCAATTTTTTTTAGTCTTTGCTTAATGACTTTGTTTTACCACAAATACTTCTTGATTAGGTTTTCAAACTAGATGTCCAATGTCTCAACTTCTTCTCATTTCACAAGGCATATTATGTGAAACTTTGATGAAATTAAGGCAAGGGTTACCTATTGTTACCTTTAGTGAGAAAATCGAGATATAATTCAAGTGTTTAGAAACCTCTAAGGATGAAATCCCAAGGGTAAGCAATAACACATGAATTTGGTCAATTGTATTTGCCTCCTAAAGGGTTTGAAATTCTGATGATGATGTTAAATGTTTGTTTTCAAATTTTTTTGAACAAGCAAAACATTTTGTAACCAAGAACAAGCACAATCCTATGGATATGAAAGACAATACTTGTTGAGTCCCCAATTGGACAAGTCCAGCTATGCTTATCTTTAGGGAATGGTTAGATGCTTGACCCCACTAGCTCCCCTCCACGACACTCACATATACGGGGAAGCCAAGCATCAACACCCATTAAACTCCCATGGCATGCTTTCCATTTCTACTAAAGACCGTAAAAGTGTAGGGAGGCTTCAGAACAACCGTTCTTGCACCAAAAAATAGATCAAGGATTTTGGAAAATTCTACAACAAGGGTTTTAATTAGGACCTTTTGTTCGTATGAGTTGAACTAGTGTAGCGAGAGACCATTGCTTCCCTTCTCATCGGAGTCACCCATGTGATACTGGCATTTACTCTAGTACCCACATTTATATCCTGGTTGGAAATACTCTTGGCTTTAGAGTGTTACCAGTTGAGTCATTCCCTTGGGTGAGTACTTTTTCCCCAAGGTAGGCCCTCTAAGATAAACAAAAGCAAGTAAACATATTCATAGTTTGATCAACCTTCGTTTAGAAACAAAGGGAGAACACATGCAATAGGTTTACTCACACTTGCACAATGTTTTGTTCAATTTTAAACCCAAAAATGAAGTGTGGACGTGATTACTTTATCTCAACCTAAGATCACAAAAAAGGCCTTTGGATTCTCAAGATCGATATAAAGTGCGAGAGAAGTGCATACGTCCTTTTCAATGATGTTAGTTTAAGTAAGCAATCACAAAAACAAAGTTGGACATGTTCATTTTAACCTTTCAAAGCAATGATTTCAATTCGTTTTAAAGCACCAAAATGAGATTTGAAAGTTTCCTTGTTCAATTTGTTAACCTCAAATGAAATCTAGTCAATTTTCCTAATGTTCATTTTAGCCCCTTTGCAATGAAAATTTGAAAGCTTTTCAAATATTCATTTTAAAGCCCAAAAATAAATGAGTTAGTCGAAAATGGAAAATTAAAGCATTCGATGGAAGCTCAAAGCATTTAAAAACACTTTATGTATTTTAAGTTTCAATGCCCAAATCCTTAACTCCAATCTTGCTTTCATTTTCGCTCAACTCCAATTCTTAATTCCAATGTGAACTTCAACTATTTCCTATAAACATCATCATGGCAAATAAGATCCATTAGTAATAACTTAATATGATTAATATAGTTTCAAGTATAATGAATTTCCAAACTAAATAAGAAAACTATTCTTAGAAACAAGTGTTTGAGAGATAAAAAGGAAAATAGTTCAATTAGTTATTATTAAAAATAACTTATAAAGCATTCTCCTTCTAAATCTACTTTCAACTTATGAATATAATTTGTTCTAAACAAATTCAAGGCTGTTTTTATGATTTGCTTGTTTCAATAAATATCATTTTCTAAAAAAGAAAATCTACATTTCCCATACTCAAATCATTTTTATGTATAATCACATTCCATGTCAAATATTATAACCTAGATAGCTGAGCTATAAATTTAATGCCTAAGAGTTTAAACTTCAATGTATTCCAACTGTCATAGGACATGGGCCACTTTCCATATAAGGTTTTGATTTTCAATGCCACATTAACTCTTTCAATCTAAGGTCTTGATTTTTAATGCCACATTAATGAGATAGTAATGCCTATATTTGAGAAGCATGCACCTACGTTTTGGATCTGCTCCCTATAAATATCCAACTTATGTATGGAAATGCCCAACACTATTTATGTGCCCAACTACCAATGGTCTACGAAAAATATTTTGATATTTATCTCACCCACTAAATAAAGACAATGAATTTTGACAAAATGCTTTAAGTAAACAAAGTTTGAAATTTATCAAAGTTTTAACCCTTCTACTTTCAACAATTTTTTCAAATTCAAGCTATGCTAAGTGGTAAAGGTAAACAAAGTACAAGCTAGTTCTAGAGGTCTACTAGACGCATTGAGTGATAAGTCAAACTTGTGACTTTAGGTTGTTGAAGTCCTCCCCCTTTTATGCTCTTCACTAACATTATTGGAATATCACATCATAGGCGCAAACTCATAGCTCCTCTCATACACGACTCCTACAAAATTCAAATCTCCTCACAAGCTAGAGTTGGAGGAAAATTGAAGGAAGGTGCATCCAATGACTTAAAATATGCAAAAATATAACCATTCTTCCCTCTTTCAATGATACAGCAACAATATGACTTACAACCTACAAAAAGTTTTAAATAAAAAATATGCATACAACAATATTCAACAACAAAGTAAGAAAAATGAAGTGCCAATACTATATAAGGATTCAAATGGCCATAACAAACCATCTACCATCTATGTGGATCGTGCAACCTCTGTGGACCATGTGCCTTGCACGTTCTACTTGCAACCTAGCTATTAAATACCATAAGTTATTATATAATTTTCCTACAGTCCATAACTCTGCAATCAAGTTGTAGATACCATAAGAAATGGTACGCATTTATCATGATTTGAAAAATCTTTTAATCTAATGCAATTTGTAGGTGCAAAATGAGTTCACAATGATTGCAGGACCTACGAAACAACAAGAAAAGATATATTTGAAAAGAAAAATTTATACTTCCCATTTATTTTCAAAGGCTTTTGGAAACCCATAAGAAACACAAATTGTGGCATTAGCTATGATTTCTTTAATCTGAATCAATTTTAAGCAAAAGCAGAGACTAACAAAGAAATGCATTTAATGTGACACCAACCTTGTCGAGAGATTAGATCCTACAAATATTTTTTTGAGGAGCTAACATATTTGAATGGACACGCAATGAAGCTATTCAAGATTATTTAACAAGCATTTATCAAACATAGGCATTCAACTACGTGTCAGAGGAGAATAGTTTGATACTTCTCAAAAGAGAAAACAAGAATTCAGTCTTTGAATACATGTAGAGGATGAAGTGGGAGATATAAGGTATTAAAATTAACACAAATTCCATTGATTGTCCAGAAATACCTCAATCCACCGACATAACTCATTCAAAATACAAAATCCCTCAATACAACTAAACTTGACAACGATTAGATATAGCACAAAATTTAGCCCACTCGTAGCATACACTAACAATCTGACTCTAATCTAGCCAAATAATTCCATGAGATCAAAAAAATATTGTGCATTTGATGCCTAAAACCATAAGTATCATTGCTTTACTTCTTTCGAAACTACTTTTAGAGAGACAGGAAAAAGGAAAATTGTGGGACAAATTTATGAAACACTAAATCCCATATGAATTTAGTAGAGATCCTATGAATTTAGCAAAAGCTATGGCCATAAAGGCCTCTTGCAGAAGTAGACAATCTTCAGATTTTTATTCAATTATATGGACCATATAATTGAATATCCAGCAGCCAGTATACGCCTTATCTACTTGATGAAGCCAGTATACACCAGAAACTAGTACACCTCAAGTGTGATTATAAGCATTGAAAGAAGACCAAACAGAGATTGCAAAGAAGTTGAAGGTCATAAAACCTACTTATTGGTGCAAATGGAAAAGTCAGAGAAAGTATTGTCTATTTCTAATGCAAAAGGGATCATTATTAACGCATGTATGCAAATCCAAGCATAATATAATAATGAGGTGACAAATAGTCACTGAAAAAGTACCATAATGTATCATTAACATCTGCCAGAATAAGCACATATATAACATAGATATAAGGAAAATATACACATCTTTCTAATAAAGAGAATAACACAGAGAAAATGGGAATTTATAATGTAAATAGTGTGATAATATAACCTAGAAAATATGAAATATGCCCTCCTTCTAGTCCCATAATGGAGCACCCCTAAATCTACAAATGATCAATATATTCCAACACTCATTAGTGGGGTTAGTTCATGCTCATGCTAACAAATGAACACTCCTATGAAATAACATGTCAATGCTCAAAAAATGCAACAAATAACAAGGATGATTAAAATACATATAAAACCACTGCATGTACCTATTCCATAGTGGATTGGTGTCACTTTTGCAAAGTGACCCTTTCCCAATCCTTGCTAAGCTCAATGATATATACCTTGAAGATGGAGTGAAATGCACAAAATTAGTTCTCAATTGAAGAGAGTAACTTTGCATGAAGGTTGTGGATGGATTGTTGAAAAATGAGGCTTCTACTTATAGACTCTCAAGTTGAAAGAGTGCCCAAGAGAGAACAATGTGGGATAAATATTTGGCCAATAAGAAGGAGCCACTTGTCACCTTGTGAATGGTTGAGGAATGTGCAAGTTTTGGTCAATGTGCCAATAAATGAGATTGGTTGGCCTTTTTCAAATTCAAATTTGGATTGTTGGAGGGAGAAAAAGAGACTTAAATTCCAAGTGGGGGACATGTAAGAGAGGATTTATTGCCATGTTGGAAGGGACAAGTCAACTTGTTTTCAAATTCAAACTTGAGGAATATTCTCCAAAGATGCTTTGTTGAGGAAAAATGATGATTTTAATAAATGAATTAAAATGCTTTATT
Source organism: Sequoia sempervirens (assembly GCA_007258455.2). Lineage (NCBI taxonomy): Eukaryota > Viridiplantae > Streptophyta > Pinopsida > Cupressales > Cupressaceae > Sequoia > Sequoia sempervirens. Next base: position 696,756,543 of record VDFB02281492.1, read on the forward strand.
TATTGAAGTGGGAAAAGCTAGAGGATGTGATGGGTGATAAGATTAGATTTAATTAGGATTAGATTAGTTAAGATGATGTTAGATGCTTTTGACCCATTTTACTTAAATACTTTGATTTATTTAAATCAAAAAGGGATGGAATATGAATTTGGGATTTAATTAAATAAAGTTTGGTTTATTTAATTAAAAGGGTGATGTGTGATAAAGTTTAATCAATTTGAAGGAGATGAACTTAGGAGATGGTTTATTTAATCCAAAGATGGAATGTCAGGATTTGATTAAAAATTTGATCTATTTAATCAAATGAGATAATGATAGGTTTAAATTAAAAAAGTTAATTTATTGAATTTAAATAGATGATCCTTAGAGATTGAATTAAATAGACATGATTTATTTGATGAATGGATTTAGTGAGCTTTATTTATTTAATGAGTGGATGAATATGAATTAATTAAGTGAATAATGCTAATTTCACGTGTCTACAAGTTGATTACATAAACATATTGAAGAAACTACATAGATTCATTTACAATGAGCATTGGCTTCTTATAGGGTAGAAAAATATATCCCTTTACATTTTCACACTTGTTTGGGGCCTCCCTACTAAAATTGGACTTCTTTATGCCTTATTTAGTCCTATTTTACATCCACAAGCCTTATTTAATTCATCTTTAAGAGGATAATCCCAACACATACCTAATAACCAATCATAATTTAATGCTTTATTTGTATGGCCTAGATTTACTGATTTGGGACTCATATGCCACCTTGGTTGTATGGGTTCCACCTAAGTTTTGGGGCCTAAACATGAATTTGGCATAAAAATTAACATTTCTTAAAATTTGTGTCCCAAGCTTATCCTACTCGGACTCATACGCCCCAATTGGAATATGAGTCCTACTTAGCTTGGACCTATTTTAAATTCAAATTCTTGATGGGGTTTTATTCTCCTAGATATGATGTTAGCTTTTAGTGTTGTAATTTAAAAAAAAATTGGCACAAACAAGTATAAATACAAGGTTATTTCACATATTTTCTCCTAGCAAGTTGTTGAAAGCATTCTTATAGAAAATATATGATCACAAAAGTTCACAAGAGCATTCAAGTTAATTCAAGAGTTGATTATCAAATGATTTGGAGCCACATTCAAGATTCTAGGTATCTTATGATTCAAGAAAGAATTGAAGTCAAGATCCACAACATACAATCAAGGGTCAAGATCTAAATTCATGCTAGCCAATTGCATACAAGATTATAGCCTTTTGTTCAAGGGTTTGGTGAGTTTCAATGTTACATATTGTTCATTCATCATTCCTTCATTCTACTTTATTTAATTTCAAGGTTTGACTACCAAAATGAGGTTTGACCAAGGAAAACCCCTATCCACTAACAAAACAACATGTTTCCCTCTCTTTGATATGTGGTTTACAGATCTAGGTTGAAGATCTATTCAATAAAAATATTAGAGAAAGTTGTCAAAGTTGCAAAGTTGAAAAGGTTGTCATCTACATTGCAAGATCAAGGAAATTCACCTATAGAGCACAATTCAGTGTTTCAGACTCGGAGATTGAGAGGGAGAGAATCTATAGAAGTTCATTAGAGGATTCTATAATTTTAGATCAGCCCTAATACTAGGTTTAAATCACCACTTGTGGCATATGAGTCCCAGTATACTAGATTTTAGGAATTTTTTGTAGATCCTGGTTTAGCAATTCCAAATTTCGATTGCAGCCTGAAACCCTAAACTGGTACTAAATCGCCCCTACTAGCATATGAGTCTCAGTGTACATTAAAATTCAAATTTTTAGGAGTGTAGATGTTGTTTCAAGCTTCTTCGGTTTTCTAGGTGCAACTCTTTCCTTGCTCAATTATTTATTCTAATTTTTTAGTTTCATATCTTAGGTTCGATAGTTAGGTTTGCATATCATTGCATTCATCTTCTTCTTTCTATGCCTTGGCTTGGTGGTGAACCCCCTTTAGTCTTTAATAACACCTAAAGAAACCATATAATCAGGTATGTGCAGGATCATCATGGAAAAAACTAGCCCTTAAGTGGAAAAAAATTCAGAAAAATCAGAGTTAGGTAACTTGATGTAAAAATTTGAATAAGTTATACATATTATTTCAAAAATATGTAAGAATAGAATCTGTAGCAAATTGAATGTAGTTTCTAGGCTACTATGTTTTTTTTTTTTTAAATCTATTTGGTGAAAATTTAAAATTTCAATGCGTAGTACTTAAATTCCGTGGAAAAAATAAGAAGTAGGTGTCTGTCTAAGCACCCTAACCACAATAAAATAATAATATTTTTTTATAAGATTTTAGATATAAGTAGAGGACTCATGTCCCAATGTGATGCATATTTTTTTGTAATTTTTTTCCAAGTAAATATTTAATTATGATTTATTTATTACAAGTTTTAAAAAATATAAAAAACTCATATGTCTAACCACCTTAACTTGGTCAAAACTTCATGAAATTCATTTTTCTTTTTTTAATCCTATAGTATGCGAAGCATAAAATGTGACAAATTTTTTAGATTCAAAAAGTGTGATATTGTTTGAAAGCTATAGATGTTTTTCAATTAGCCTATCAATTAGGACTTTAGTTGTAATTCAAATAGAAAATGAATAATAATTAGTTATTAAATTCAAAGTAAAGCATAATTTATATTGGGGGAAAGTTGATAATATCCTTTAAAAACACTTTTCATTTCATCAATCTTTGGTAAAAAAGAAGTCGTCAACCACATACCCTACACATGCCCATGTTATCACCATTTTTGGACCATCATGATCTTGCACATACCCAATCCCTAATCCCATCCCTCAATCAAGCCAATTGGTTGAGGGATCTTGGTTTCCTTTAATGAAATCTGAGTGAAATAGGAAGAGGACCCCTAAAACCTCTTCAATTCCATCATGCAAAAGGTGGAACACTATTTCTGAGGTGTTACTTTCTAATCTCTTCTTACGACTAGATTTTTCCAAGAATCGACTAAGACCATCATCTGATGGAACTAAGTATATATGCAGATTATGGCCCACCAAAAATCTTATTAAAATTTTAGAAGATATGACTTCATATGGATGACCTAGTGCCATTAATTGAGGTATGATGGTTGAAAGAACCAAAGAGGATGAACACCAAGAGCTACCAATTTATGTGAAAACTACAATTCATAAAAGAACAATTGAAAGAATAGAAAAAGTGCTCCTTTGAAACAATATTCAATAAGAAAGCATAGATAGAGAAGGAACTAGCAAAACTAAATGGGAGAGTAATCAAATTCAAGATGTTCTAGGAAGATTGCACAAGGGAGAAATTTTGGATAACATAACACATGGAGATTCTACCAAGGAAGGAGGAATTGTGGTGCTCCAATTTTATAGAGGTCCAGTTTGAGGAAGGAGATTTAAATGCTAAATTCTTCAAATAATTGACTAAAGTTAGGAACTATGTAACATATTGGAACTATGTAACATATTGGAACCATAAAAAATGTGGAAGGAAAATCCATCTCTTCACCATAGGAATTGCAACATGAGGCTATGATCTTCTTTAAAAAGATCTTAGCACTAGATGGCAATATGGATTGTGTTTATTTGGGGTTTACACTAAACTGCATCTTGCAACTAACATAGAATGAATAAAACATTCTACTCATAGCTCCATTCACAAAAGATGAATTGAAATGGATGACCTTTGAAATGCATCATGATAAATCCCCTAGTCTTGATGGATTTCTTATCTTATTTTATTAGAAATTCTTGTACTTCTTAGGTAGAGAAATGCTAGGGATCACAGAGGAGTCTAGAAAAAATAAAATATTTGTAAAATATATGAATAACACAGTCATAGTCTTGTAGAGGGAATTTTCTACCCTCAAGATTACAGGATCTCAAGGAGAAAATTTATCTCTCAACTACCTCAATTGACATGTCTCAAGTGAACTGGAAATAGAAATGCTTTTAAACTAAAATCTAAGCTAAGTTTTACAATGTGTGTAATATAAAATATTCAATAATTTGTGTATATAGAAAGTTAAAATTGTTTAATCTATATAAATTTAAAGAACAAAATATGTAGTGTGGTACCGATCAGGAAAAATATTAGTCTCAAATGTTATTGCACCCTGAGGATGTTTGTGAACTCATGATTTCCTCTCTACAAATAAGGTCCAGAAACTGTCAAAGTGAGGTATTTTTTATATTTAGCTTGACCAGAACTTCACACATGGAGATGGGGAAAATGTTGGGGTTGTATGGGGTTTTTCCTTAGTGAAACCCCCACTTTGGTATTTCCACCTCCAAAAATAGCCAAAAAATATTGGAATACATGAAATAAAATAGACATATGATAGAAACAAACCCTACTATGGAAGAGAACCCCTATCACAATTTAAAAGAAACTAGATGAGATCAAACTAAGTACATTAATAAATGATATCAATGAAAGAAAATAAAGTGAACATTACTAGTAGTTGTGGACCTTCTCTTAATATTATAGGCATGACCACAACATGCACAAGAGGATTCTTGGCACCTGTGAGATAATTTTGATACAGTTTCAATAATAATAGAAATCTTCGAGTAGAAGAACGATAAAGAAGTTGTGAGTAACAAGACTTATGAAAATGAAAGAGAAGATTTTTATTCATAGACTAGGTAGGAATAGTCATTAGAATTGCATTTGTTCATTAGGACACACATTGCAATGGTCTTTATAGAATATTCTCATTTGAATCTTGCATTTTTGTGGGATATTTATGCACCATATAGATGTCTATGTGTTGCATTGTAGTTTAACCAATTTTCTCTAAAATTCAAATAACAAACTATGAATGCCCCATCATTTCCATCCATGAAGTCAGAATCATAAAATCTTAATTATGGATTTTGTCATAAATACATTGGGCATCATACATAAGTGTGAAATTGACCTACGATACTATTTTTTGACACTAAATTTTATCCCCATTATAGTGGGTTGACCGCTCAGAGGGATCAACTACACTAAGGTAACTAGAAAGATGTGTGCATCAATGTCCTAGTTAACAAACTAGCATTTAGGGACCCACACATTATGTAAGAGGAAACTTTTCTCTTGTATGCTCCTAGCACACTAGCATCCCAAGGATTGGCTAGCATTAAGGAGGGTGTGCTAGCTTCCTAAAAGTAAGATTTAAAAATTTTACGAGAAAGTGAATATTTAATATGTTTAGAATAGATGTAGGTATAAACATCTAGAATATTTGTAAATGAAAGAGGTGTGTTTTCACACAATTTACTAGAGTGGAGGGAGTGAATCCTAGTGGTCTTGTGTCATCTCTTCTACACATCTACATAGGATATGTCATAGTGTAAGACTAAAATATAATGTTTTGGGTCGACCTTTGGTGGATATATGATATTCTAGAGATAAGGTTCCACCCTACGATATTAATGGCTTTGATAGAGAGGTTGGACAAAAAACTATGTTGTTACATATCCCTATAGGGGATGATGATAAGATTGTTCAATGTCTTCATCATTTTGTACCTTCCCATTTGAGGGTAGAGGATCATTCTAGATGAGCTATAGAGGATATAGGATGTGTGAGATGGCCAATTCCATTATATCAGTTAGGTTGTGCCTTCAGATACTATTGGGCACATCAACCTACAATTGTTGGAGTAGGGATGAGTGGTGATGCTTCTCGTAAGGATGATTTTTATTTTGATGGTGGTACTTCACATGGATATAAATAGAGGAGGTTCTCACTTACATGTGAGCCTTGTCAAATACATCAAAGACATGGACAAGTGGAGGATTATATTCATTTAGGGTTGCAACATGCTATCACACTTATATCACGACCTTAGGAGATACGTCCATTATGATTTTTAAAGCTTGAATTATTGGACTCTCCTCTATGGGTGGGCATCTCAACATAACACTCACACATTCCTTGTAGGATTCTTGTAGTGCATCATAGGTGGTCTACCATAGGAACATGCATACCCACTAGTGTAGCAGTGAAGATTTGGATATCTACTATTTTGGAGATAGATCATGGACTAATTGGGGATTGGTGACATTGTGTTGTAGCCTTATAGAGATATGAACCACTATGTTGGATGTTGTGGTTGTGTTGCTAATAAGTGGTTGTCATTGATGTCAACACTATTAGCATTGATGTATTGTAGGTTGCATATGTTGAGGATATTGAGAAAATTGTTGAAGAAAGAGTTGTAGATTGTTAGTGGAATATTGGAGGTCATGAAAGTGTCTTTATTAGTAATTTGATGATTAGTTGCTGTGGATTAAAGTTTTTATTTTTGAGTGTATCTAGTTTATCCATTGAAATATTAAAAGTTTCGCATGAAGATTTAATTGTGTTATGAACAATTGTGTTCTGATAGTTTTTATGTGGCTTCAATTAGTGCTCCTGATTGAATTTGATGTGATTCTAGTTATTTCAATTGTTTTGGATGCTTCTCTAATGATTCTTACTGCTTGTGGTTGTTTCTAGATCATTCTATATCTTTGTTGCATGTCCACATTGATCGGTGTGCTCATGGTCGGTGATTTTTCTCTTGTGTATTTTTGTTTTTATGTACCTGGCCAACATAGAGGTTGTAACATGTTGTGGATCTACGAGGAGAAATCAATTGAGGTGTTTTTCATGTTGGAGATGTTGTTTTGGGCCACAACATAATATTGGATGACAATGTTTAATTCACATTGAAAATTTACTTACAAATCTAGGTCAACATTGTGTATATGTTTTATATTTCTTTTTTTTTTGGTGGATGAAGTTGTTGATGAAATTCCATGTTGCAGATATATAAGAGCAATTTTTTGAGAAAAGTGAAGTGTGTAGAGGACAAGAAGTGCCAGAGGAAGAGCAAGTGTGGGAATAGTGATCTAATAATTTGATTGCAGACTAGAGTGAAGAAGTTTGAGCGAAGTGTGAAGGAGTGTTTATGTGCTTAACCAGAACTGTAATCCTACTTTTGTAGAAGCCATTTTCTCAGTTCAAACCCTGCAGATCTAATCCGAATTGTTGTTTAAGATAGTGTGTCTTCTTTGGGCAGTGAGTCATCTTGTATTTGAGCAATGTACTATAGGTAGTGTGTCTGAATGCATGTAGATTCCCATTATTCTTCATTATACCTTTAATAGGGTATAATATTGTGGACTGACATCCACGATGGTCTTTCCCCTAACATGGTTTCCAATGTAAAAATCTTGGTGTTCTCTGTGTTTCTGATGTGTTGATTGTTTGTAGTTTATTGTTAATTCATCAAATCTGAGATTAAGTAAAGTTAAGTTTGAAAAGTTTAAATATTTTGTAACAACTAATTCACCCCCCCTCTTAGTTGTCTATCCTTGTTTTCCCAACAATTGGTACTAGAGTAGGTTCCTCTAAAGAAGTTTGAAAGCTTGAGGTGATCCGAGATGGCATCATACAAGAAGGACAACCCTAGATTCGATGGAACAAACTACTCTCTATGGAAAGCCAAAATGGAGTGTCATTTGAGGTGTATTGGTGAACCCTTTTAAAAGATTACAAAGAATAGGTATGTTATTCCTCATAATGGCCCTTCCACTCCTAATGAGATTAAAGAGGGTGATATTAACATTAGGGCTATTGAAGCTTTGTTGAGTGCTCTGACGGATTTAGAAATGACAAATGTGATGGATATGAAGAAAACTCATGAGATCTGGAAGAATTTGGACTTTGTATGAAGGAGATGCACTTGTGAAGGTTGCTAAGCTACAAAGTTTGAAAGGAAAGTATGAAACTTTAAAGATGGGTGAAGATGGAAATATTTCTTCTTTTATTCAAAGAGTAAATGAAAGTTCATGATGGGTATTAGATGTGTCGGTGGTACCTTGGATGAACAAGAAAATGTAGCTAAATTGGTTAGATCATTTCCCCCCTCTTACAAATCAAAGGCTCATGCTATTGAAGAGCTCAAAATAGTAACAAATGTGAAAAGAGATATGTTGATTGGTAAACTTGATGCCTTTGAGTTGAGTGAATTTGGTGATCCTATCCCCAAGACTTAATCTGCATTTAAGGCCTCTATATCTAGAAGAAACAAGAAAAGATATGATCTAGGAGAGAGTTCTAGAAAGACATTCAACTATGAGGAAGAGATGAAACAACTTGAAGATGAAGAAAGAGAGGTAGAAGAGCTAGAAGCACTGATTGTAAAGAAAGAAGGTAGAGGACAAGGTAAGTATAAAGGAAATTTGTATATTAAATGCTTCTCTTATAATAAAATAGGTCATTTTGCTTCAAGGTGTCCTGAAAGAGTTCCTAGGTCTAAGCCTAACAAACCTATATTTCAAAAGAAATGCTATTATGATAAATAAGGAATGACTGTTGAAGAATCTGATAAAGAAAATGGAAATGAAGATGAATTGCTATCAAGGAAAATGGTCAAGTGGCTACTAAATATTCTAAAGTTGAGAAAGCTCTTGCAACCTTATTTGAAGAAAAGGATGAGTGGGTTATTGACAAATTATGCTCAAATCATATGACTGGTGACAAAAGAAAATTTGAAAGTCTAGAGAAATATGATGTTGGGGTTGTAAGATTCAGAGATAATAATGTTGGTGTGATTTGTGGCAGAGGATCTATTTTTCTTGGTGGTAAACACAACATTGATGATGTCCTTTATGTTGAAGGCTTGAAGCATAACTTCTTGAGTGTTGTACAGATGGTGGACAAGGGTTATGATCTTCAGTTCAAAGATGGAAGATGCAAGATACTTGAAAGCTCTGTAAATATGATTGCTTTAGGTACAAAGACAAAAGGTAATATTTTTCACCTGAGTGTTGCTAATGTAAGTTGTTTAATTGCTCAAGTAGATGAAAGCTGGTTATGGAATAGGAGGCTTTTTCATGCAAATTTTGATAACATTATCAAGGTAAGCTCCACTCAAGCAATAAGAGATCTACCTAAGCTAGTGGAGCCTACTAACACAATATACAAGGAATGTCAGATGGGAAAACAGATGGGAGTTTCTTTTTGGAGCAAACAACATCATTCTAATGGATTATTGGAGTTCATGCATACTGATCTATGTGGTCAGTCCATAATCAAAAGTCTACAAGGAGAAAGGTACTTTATGTTGCTTACTGATGATTACTCTATGATGATATGGGTTGCTTTCTTAAGAGAAAAATGTGAAGCATTACAAAAGTTCAAAAGTTCAAAAGTTTCAAAGCTATGGAAGAGAATGACATAGGTCTGAAAATTAAATTCCTAAGGTCAAAGAAAGGTGGTGAGTTCACTTCCCGGGAGTTCAATTATTTATGTGAAGAGCATGGAATTAGAAGATAATTATCTGCTCCCCGAACCCCTCAATAGAACGGAGTTGTAGAGAGAAAGAAAAAAAACAATTCTAGATGCTACTAGAACAATGATGATAGATGGAAATGTGCCTCACATCTATTGGAGACAAGTTGTAAATAGTGTTGTGTACACTCTAAATCAGGTAAATGTCAATGGTATTTCTGATAAGATTCCTTTTGAGCTATAGTTTGATTATAAGTCTATTGTTAAATATTTTAAGATCTTTGGAAGCAAGTGTTATATTAAGAGAGATGAGAACATAGGAAAGTTTGATGCAAGGAGTGATGAAAGAATCTTTCTAGGTTACTATACTAAAAGCAGGGCTTACCGGTGCTATAATAGAAGATTGAGAAAAATGGTTGAAAGTGAAAACGTCAGAGTTGATGAGGACTCTGCTAGGTCATCTAGATACTCTGGATATGTTTGAGATGATCAACAAGATATTACAGACAAAGGGAAGAATTCTCAGACATAGAATCAAGTTCATATTGTTTCGGTAAATCAAGAAAGTCAGGAAGGAGAGACAAGTGGAAGTGTAGAAGAATGAACAAAAGAACCAGAAGTGTGAGAGAATCCTAATATTTTAAGGTATGTAAAGATAAATCATTCTAAAGATCAAATTATAGGAGATAAGAATAAAGGTGTGTAGATTAGAAGAATGATTACAAGAGAATATTGTCTAATTTCCAAGATTGAGCCTAACAATGCCAATGAAGCTTATAATGATGAACATTGGATGGAAGCTATGAGGGAAGAACTGATGTGGATTGAAAAGAATGATACATGGTTTCTTGTTTCCAGACATAAAGATACAAATGTGATTGGTACTAAATGGGTCTTTCGAAATAAGCTGAATGAACAAGGTGAAGTGGTTCAGAATAAAGAAAGACTAGTATGTAAAGGGTATTAACAAATGGAAGGTATTTATTTTGAAGAAACCTTTGCCCCTATTGCTGGAATTGAAGCTATAAGATTATTTCTTTCTTATGTTGCATATAAGAACTACAAAGTCTATCAAATGGATGTGAAGTCAGCCTTTCTAAATGGTGAGTTAGAAGAAGAGGTATATGTTGAACTGTTGGATGGATTTAAACTAACTGATAAGAAAGACATGGTTTGAAGATTGAAGAAAGCTCTGTATGGACTCAAGCAAGCCCCTAGAGCCTGGTATACTAGAATGGATAAATACTTACTAAATCTTAGATTCAATAAAGGTACTACTGACAAAAACTTTTATTTTAAGTTGGATCATGATAAAAATTTGATTATTAAAGTCTTTGTTGATGACATTATTTTCAGAGGTGATGATGATCTATGTATGAAGTTTGTTGATGAAATGAAAAGTGAATTTGAAATGAGTATGATTGGAGAGATGAAGTTCTTTATGGGATTGCAAGTCACTTAATTAGACAATGGGATTTTGATATCTCAATCCAAATGCATCAGAGAGTTTTTGAAGAAGTTTGGCATGGAAGACTCAAAGCCTACTAGTACACCCATGGTAACTGGATGCATGTTAACACAGAATGATGATTCTCCTAAAGAAAATCTAACAAGATCTATAGGTCAATGATTGGATGATTGATCTAGTTAACTTAGACTAGACCAGACATCATGAATGTTGTATGTATGGTCGCTAGATATCAAGTTTATCTGAAAGAATCTCATGTGACTTTTGTAAAGAAAGTTTTCAAATACCTAAACGGAATAGTTGATTTTGGGATATGGTATCATTAAGATGATGATCTTACCTTGAGTGCCTATACTGATGCAGATTAGGCAAGAGATGTAGATGTTAGGAAAATCACAAGGTGTGGTTCCTTCTTCCTAGGGAAGAAGCTGGTGTCTTGGTTGAGTAAAAATAAAAATTCCATATCCCTATCTACTATTGAGGCAAAGTATATTGCTGCTGCAAATAATTGTACTTAAGTCATGTGGATGAAACAGATGCTGAAAGATATCAGAGTAGTATATGATGAGCCTACTGCCATATATTGTGAAAACTCAAGTGCAATAAACATACCAAAGAATCTGGTGCTACACTCTAAGACCAAGCATATATCAATCAAGTTTCACTTCTTGAGGGAGAAAGTGAGTGAGAAAGAGGTCAAATTGGAGTATGTGCCTACCAAAGAACAAATTGCAAACATTTTCACCAAACCATTGCCAAAGGATACTTTGAGCATCTTAGAGGGATACTAGGGGTGATTACCCCTCCTAATATGAATTAAAGATGTATTTACTTGCATCAATCTATGTGTTTCATAACTATATTCTAATCCAGATTGATGTTTCCATGGGTGATACTTAGGGCAAGTAGTTAGGTGTGTAGATATGTGGTTCAGAGCTTGTATGTGGAAAGATAATGCTTATCTTTGCCATTGATGTCAAAGGGGGAGAAGAGTCATGTGAAAAACTATGAATTATCTGGGGAGAAGAGTCTTGTGGGGAGAAGATCATGTAGAAGGAGTTGAGGAGAAGAGTCAAAATCTAAGGGGGAGTAAGTAATGTTTGAGAGTTACGTTGATGGTTTTTTTCACATCATGTGTTTCCATCAATTCCAAAGGGGGAGATTGTTGGATATTGTGGTTGTGTTTCTAATATGTTGTTGTCATTGATTTCAAAACTATTAGCATTGATGTATTGTAGGTTGTACATGTCAAGGATATTGCGAAAATTGTTAAAGAAAGAGTCTAGGTTGTTAGTGGAACAGTGGAGGTCATGAACATGTCTTACTCAGTACATTGATGATCAGTCATTGTGGATTAAAAGATTTAATTTTGAGTGTATCTAGTTTATCCTTCAAAATTTTTAGAGGTTTGTGTGAAGATTTAATCATGTTATGAACAATTGTGTTCTAAATTTTTTTCTATGGCTTCAGTTAGTGCTCCTGACTGAAGTTGATGTGATTCTAGTAATTTTAATTGTTGTGGATTCTTCTCTACTGATTCTTCATACTTTTGGTTGTTTGTAGATCATTATCTATCTTTTTTTCACATCTGCATTGATCGGTGTGCTTGTGGTTGGTGATTTTTCTCTTGTGTATTCAAGTTTTTATGTTCCTAGCCGACATAGTGGTTGTAACGTGTTGTGGATCTTTGAGGAGAAATAAATTGAGGCTTTTTCATGTTGGAGATGTTGTTTTGGGCCACAACATAATTTTGGCCGATGGTGTTTGATTCACATTGAAAATTTACCTGCAAATTTGGTCTGACATTGTGTATATGTTTTGTATTTTTTATTTTATTTTGGCGGAAAAATTTGTTGATGAAATTCCATGTTGCGGATATATAAGAGCGATTGTTTGAGAAAAGTGAAGTTTTTAGAAGGTAGGAAGTTCCAAAGGAAGAGAAAGTGTGTGAATAGTGATCTAATCAATATATTGTAGAGCAGAGTGTGAAGATGTTTGAGTGAAGTGTGAAGGAGTGTTTTTGTGCTTAACCAAAACAATCAAGCTTTTGTAGAAGCTATTTTCTCAGTTCATAACCTATGGATCTAATATGAATTGTTGTAAGACAGTGTGTCTTCTTTGGGCAGTGAGCCCTCTTGTATTTGAGCAGTGTGCTCTAGGTAGTGTGCCTGAATGCATGTGCATTCCCATTATTCTTCATTATACTCTTAATAGGGTATAATATTGTGGACTAACATCCACCATGGTTTTTCCCCTAACAGGGTTTCCACATAAAAATCTTGGTATTCTCTTCATTTATGATGTGTTGATTGTCTGTGGTTTATTGTTAATTCATCAGATCTGAGATTAAGTAAAGTTAAGTTTGAAAAGTTTAAATATTTTGTGACAACTGATTCACCCCCCTCTCAGTTGTCTATCCTTTGTTTTCCAACACACTACCCCATCAATTGGACATATTCGTAATGCATGCAACACAACAGATTCTTGGTTGGTTGTCATGATCATATCAAAAGAAAATATTACTAGATATGGAATATGAGGCAATATGATCAAGTGTAGATGGTTCTCGATGTCATTCCCATGTGTTTTTGGTCCTATAGGAGCATTGTTGGACTCAAAGACCTCCTTCAATTGACCATCAAGGATGTGGAACATAGTGAGCAGTGTAGTAGTGATGATGATGAGCCACTTGTATTGGAAATAAATGACACTAAGGTGACTGATGGGTTTGGGAGATGGTGGGAGACAATAATTCCTAATCTCATATTTTCTAAGAGTGTTGTAAGATGGGACCCATGTTCTCAAATTTTAGAGAGAGAAGGGCTCAGTGGAAGAGGCCAAGGAGGCAATAGAGGATAGACCTAGGATATGGTGGAGGGTATATTATACTTAAGTAATCCCAATCATCTCAATGTTGCCTCTAGAGAACACTCAACCCAGGAGTTCACCTCCACTAACTACATAAGTAGGGACACAGGGGGGCTCGTGGAGTGGGCCACAATTAGGGATCCTAACTAGTAGGTTGGGGACCAAACTATGAGTTGATTTTTTACTTTGATATGTTTTTAGATTGATGATCATATGATTATTATGGTTATGCATTATTGGTAGCCATCTCCTTCTATTTTTTTACATTTTTCACATGAGAGTGGCTTGACTTTTTCAGACGAGTGTTAAAAGAGATGGTCCTAGTAGTTAAGAATTGAGGTCTTGTCCTAGATTCCTACCAGCCATAGTAAATGGTTGAGAGGAACATCTAGGTATTTTCCTATATTATGGCTTAGGATATCATACAAGGAGACCCAAGTGGAACTCATGCAGAGGGAGGCCAAGTTGAGCATGATGATGAAACAATAGGACTAGAGGGTGGTTGATAATCATACCATCCTTTTTAAGTGAGATCTCACCATGATGAGGGAAGAGAGTGCGAAGAAGGAGTGTGATGCCCTTTACAGTGAGTTTGAGAAGCTTAGGAGGGAGGTTGAGGCTATGTGGACTAGTGCCCCTACATATCTCAATTATCCCAAAGTACAATGACTCATGCATTATGTAGTGACAGTGAGATAGATCAAGCACACTCTACGGGCATAGATTGCTTCCCTGAGGGAGGATATGGAAGAGTTTAGAGGGGAGCTAAGGGGACTACATACATTGGTATCTAGATTAGTCTCCCAATATTAGTCTCACATGTCCATATGCTAGACATCATGTGTAGATCTAAGTCCACTAGCACTAGAGGGTTTGGGGACCCATGCTCCATGAACACAAACACACATATACATTTTACATACCTTTTTGATGAAGAAATTCATGATCTTTTAAGATGTATATAGTCATATACACATATATAGGCATTACACTTTATTGTAGTATTGACAGCACATGCTCATTGAGATATTTATACATATACACATATATGGGATTTTGATTTAACTATGACCTTTTGTTTATGCATGCATTTGATTTCATGTATATTATGGATGCACATCATTGATGTATGATTATATTATATGCTATGATGATTTAATTAAATATAAGTGAAATATATGCTTAATCAAATTCTATGATAATCTAATGTGATGTGATAATATAGATGTTCATGATAGTAGAACATTTTCAAAATGTAATAAATTAAATATGTTAATTAGTAAATTAAGCATGATAATTAATAAAGGCATTGGATCTATGTAAAGAAATGATTAACCTAAGAACTATGATAAATTGAGATTATTGACCAAAAGATAATAGTACACATTATTAATTCATTTTTAAAGAAATTAATTATACATGTATGCATCCTAGAACAATGAATAAGGTTTGTGTTAATCAAGGAATCCAATTCAACATATGTTTCAGTTCTATAAAGAACCAAGTGTAATGTTTGTGACTAATAGGGGCATTATATGCATAGTATCGACACAAGTGCATAGTATTGACAAGTTATTTCATTGGTATGCTATTCATGTAATAAAGTTCATAGGCACCAGAATAATAAGAAAGAGGTGATCACATATGGACCTTACCAATTAGGACTGAATTTTCCCTTTTGGTCAAGTATCACATTCATGCTTCTCTAGTTCTCATAAAGAGAAAGATCACCAATATTGAAAGTACAAGGAATAATATTTTTATTGCAATGTCTTGATTAAGGTTTTTTATAGAATTGAATGTAGTCAAGGGCATGTAATTGATGCTCATTGAGAAAATCAAGTTTATTTAGATGTGTGGCATAGTGAGTGTCATCATTAGGTAATGCTCAAATGGAAATTTAAAAAGAAAAAAATTCTAAGTCTAGAGGCATAATAGCATCACTACAATACACAAGGTTGTGTTGATTAGTATAGTTAGTAGCCATATGAAAACTCATGCACTAGACCCACAATTCATAATTAAATTGAGCATGCCAATATTTATCATGTTTATTGTCTATCTTATCTAAAATTTGTTTAACAATTTTATTTTCCACTTCATCTTAACCATTGGATTGAGGATTATAAGATGCAGAAAATTAATAGTGAATATAAAATTTCTCTAAGAATTGTTTTTCCACTTTTTCATAAATTCCTTTTCATTATCAAAAACAAGGGTAGAAGGTAATCTAAAATGAGAAACTATGCTATTCAAAAGAAACTTGCAGATTGTTTTAGTGTTAGGGGATCAGAGCGAAGTACCTCCAACCCATTTCACAAAATAATTTTTAGTTTTTATGATGAAGTTGTATCCCTTAGAAGGAGGGGAGATATCATTCAAATAATATGTAAACCCCACATTTGAAAAGGCCAAGGAGAATCTTGACTATGGAGTTCTTGTGCAAGAGCTTGGATAAGATTGTTGTGTTGTTGAAATTGTGGACACTTTTTGACAAAGGAAAGGGTGCCTTGCTCCATGATTTTCCAATAATATCTCATGTTCTCAATTTATGTACTAGATATTTACTAGAAAAATGTCCACCCTTAGAGCCAAAATGGGATTGTTAAAGGGAAAGGGGTACCTTGGCATTACTGACACATCTAAGAATAAGATCATTATAATATCCATGATAAATAACATTAGATAAGATGATATAGTGAGCTAAATGCTTATATATCTAAACATGAGTATTCTTACTCACATCATCAAGGAATTTCCCAATTTTTAGGTAGTTATGGATAAGAGAATACCATTCCCTTGAGTATATATGTGAACACATAAGACTATTGAGTTCATGTTTCTCTGGGGTAGTAGGAGAGTAAATAATTTGGATCACAAAATGGTACTCATATACACTATAGTTAGGGTGTACAAGGGAGGCAACACTCACCATCACATATGCATGATGGTTCTCTCTCCTTGGAATACTTTTAGTGGTATAGAAGGAAGAGGAATTAAGCCAAAATAAAGCTAAATCACTATATTTGCGTAGCTTACACTTCTTAGCATGATACATTCTTGTGATCTAATTTGCAATTAATTCAGAGTCACCATGAATACAAATATGTTTAATTTCATAAGATACAATGGCATGTAAGCCGACAATAAGGGATTTTTACTCTTGGTGATTTTATTTATACATTAAAATCCTAGCCAAAAGGAAAGAGGAGTTGCCTTTCCTTTAGGTGAGATGAGAACTACACCTATATTAGATCTATTTTGACATCTTGATCCATAAAAGTGCATCTCCCTTATAGCATTGTGATCCAAAATAAACAAAATTTCATCTAGAAATAGGTTTATATTAGGGAAGGTATTAAGGGTATGTGCAGGATCATGATGGGCCAAAAAGTGGCAATATGATGGGTATGTGGCTGACGGCCTTTTTTTTACCCAAAATTAATGAAACAAAAGGGGTTTTTAAAGGAAATTCTCAGCTTTCCACCTATATAAATTATTCTTTACTTTGAATTTAATAAGTAATTATTATTCCTTTTCTATTCAAATTACGACTAAAGTCCTGATTCACAGGCTGATTGAAAAACATCTATAGCTTTCAAACAATATCACATTTTTTGAATCCAAAACATGCGTCACATTCTATGCTTCACATATTATAGGATTAAAAAAAGAAAAATTGAATTTCATGAATTTTTGACCAAGTTAAGGTGGTCAGACATACAAGTTTTTTATATTTTTTAAAAGTTGTAATAAAAAATTCATAATTAATTATTTACTTGAAAAAAATTTACAAAAAAATATGTATCACATTGGGACATGAGTCTTTTACTTATATCTAAAACCTTATAAAAAAATATTATCATTTTATTGTGGTTAGGGTGGTCAGACAGACACCTACTTCTTATTTTTCCCTGAAATTTAAGTACTACTGCATTGAAATTTCAAATTTTCACCAAATAGATTTTTTCTTAAACAAACCTATAGTTTAGAAAATACGTTCAATTTTCTAAATATTCTATTCTTACATATTTTTGAAATATTATATAGACAACTTATTCAAATTTTTACGTCAAGTTGCCTAACTCTGATTTTTCTGATTTTTTTTCCACTTAAGGGCCTATTTTTTCCATGATGATCTTGCACATACCCTTAAGTGGGATATTTTTCCAAATAATTAGTGATAACTTGACCTTTAATTTCTTTGTGATTAAAAAATGTAAGATCAAACTTAGATAACAATATCACCCATTTTCCTAGCCTTCTAGAAAGATTAGTTCTAGAAAACATTTGTTGGAGAAGGTGGCATTTAACTATTACCTAAGTCATTGCATGGATAAGGCAGAATCTTAGCTTCTACATCACAAAGATGAGAGCAATTCATTTTCTTTCCATTGTAAAGTAATGAGTTTCATTGTCAATCAAAAAATGGCTAATATAATAGGTTGTTCTTTCCTTACCATCATTATCATGTTGAGCTAGTAAGGCTGCTAAGGAATGAGGTGATGCTAAAATATATAGTAGAAAGGGTGTATCTTGTATAGATGGAATTAAGATTGGAGGAATAGTTATGTAGTTTTTAATGGACTCAAAATCCTCTTGACACTTATCATTCCACCGAGAATTGACAACAAAATTTGAAGATAAAAAATGAGCAGAGTAGATATTAATGCACCTCTAATTTAAATTTGAGCCTGACTTGGGTGGAAAAGGGCACCAAGGGCACCTGAGACTAGGGATTTAAAACCTAAAATTGACTTCACATGCCTCAGATCCCTGGTTTGTGGCTCCTTCATTCCAAATCCATAAATGAGAAAATTATCTTCAATCTTCTTCCAATCCTCTTCAGATCTATAACCTACACACACAAAGGGAAAGGAAGGGTTGTGCCATATAGGGGCTTTCCTTAGTTAAACCCCATGTTAGTCCCATTTGGGTAATTTTTTGGGTTTTGAGCAAGAAATTTTGGAATTTAAGTTTTAAATTTCTTCATGCTAGCTTATCCTCTTGACGGATAGAGGCTAAATGATAATGAAGTAATAAATTGACAATCTATTGCAACTCATCACTCATATCTAATCTTCTTCATGGATTTAATTTATGCTCATCAGCTTCAAGGATTCCTTTTTGCTTGACTTGATTTGATTTGAAGACCTAAAAGTGCTAGTACCCATAAAACAAATCATCACAAAACATGATGAAATATTGACATGATTCTTGAATCAAAATAATTCTAGAATAATGGTGATAAATCTACTCTTTACTATCCTTGATGGATTTTAGTATCTTCAATTTTCTCAATAATTTCCCTTCTTGCTTCTAGTTAATTAAAATTGTGAAAAAACTATGTATTTATATATAATTCTTCTAATTTCCAAAAAATTAAATCCTAATGGCTAAAAATTAGGATTTGAATTTCAAATAATAAATTACCGACATCGACATATTTAAATTTAGAGGAAAATTAAGAGGACTAGGGTGCAAGGTGTCCTAGTCTAGATCCCACTTTTTTTAGGGTCCAAAGTGTCAAGGGAAAAATATTAAATGTAAACTTTGATCATGCATATTTGTGTTGAAATGAAAAAATTACGCCTTTTCCTTGCTTAATTTAGGAATAATTAATGATAAATTGGACTTGATATCACCTTGATCTAGTCTTGTGATGAGTTTTACACATCCACATTAGGTTTTGGGCCCTTCTAAGCTAAATAAACATAACTTTTCCCTAATTTAATGTTGTAAATTTTATTTATTGACACCTTCACATTAAATTTAGGAGGCTTGTAAATGAAATGGACCTAATCTAGTGTTGTAATGTGTTATACATATTCACATTGTATTTAGGGTCCTTTTTAGCTAAATAGACCTATTTTTGCCTTAATTTAGTGTTGCGAAGTGTATTTATTTACACTTTCGCATTGGATTTTGGGCCCTATTGTATTATGACCTTTATATCATCATTAATAGATCCCTAAGACCTTATATTCTGCATCCCAAGGCATATTTTAGTAAAAAACTAGACAAACTCAACAAATAAGCTTAATTTACACACTTCCTGACACTTTAGCAATCAAAATAGGCCCTATGGGACCCATTATCCGCTTTGGGTGAATGAGTCCCATTCACCTAACATGGTGAGTGAGTCCAATTTGGCCTATTTTCAAGTTTTTAAGCAGGAAAAACTAGGTTTTAAGTTAAAATTTCATGTATGTAAGCCTTTGAGACCTAATACATGGGATATTAGGCAGATTACCTATATAAATGAGCTTTCAATCCATTATTTCATAAGGTCTACATGATATCAAGTCAAGCAGTCAAGAGGTAAGCCTTCCAAGACTTCACAAGATCATCTAGAGAGCATTCAAGATCATTTCTAAGGCATTCAAGGGAAAAAAAATTCATCAATTGTTGCAAAAAATCAAGATCCATCATCATATCAAGTATATAAAGAATCAAGCACATTATTGAGCTAGTGTTATGATGTAGCATTTAAGATCCAAGATCAAGCATTGTTCTACTCCTATTGTCAAGATTAAGATCTACACCCTTCATGGCCATTTCATGTTAAGTTGAAAATTTACAAGACATCATTTACAAGGCATAATTCAAGGTATTATTTTCCATGATTCATGTTCTTTGTTTCAAGTTTCATGCCTTCATTTCATTGTATCATCATTCAAATGGTTTAATTACCTACAAGGGGTTTGACCAAGGCAAATCCCTATTTCCTAACAATCAACACTTTTTTTCTCTCTCCTTGTCTAATTGTAGGTCTAGGTGCTTTGAAGACTTGAAAGATCATTGAAGATTAGGTTGTAAGCTTGGAGAAATTTTTTGGAGTTGTCTTGCCATTTGTAAGGTCATAATCTTCACTATAAAGTCACCTACACCCCCAAAATTAGGGTTTCAGATCTGAAAACAAAGAGGAATAGAAAGAGTAGAACTTGAAGACCAAATTTAGATTTTAAAGCTCCAAAAACCCCTTATTGGACTCATTCACCACTTTGGGCGAATGAGTCCCAGTTTAGGTCAATTTTAGGATTTTTACAAATTCGGATACTCATTTGCTAGAAACCTATTCTCGCACAGAAACCCAGATCTGGGACTGATTCACACAGATTGGAAAATGAGTTCTAGTAGGTCAAAATTTTAGGATTTTTAGAATTTCCAATCTTCATTGAAGCCTCTAGGTGCACACTTATAATTTTACA
Organism: Sequoia sempervirens; assembly: GCA_007258455.2. Lineage (NCBI taxonomy): Eukaryota > Viridiplantae > Streptophyta > Pinopsida > Cupressales > Cupressaceae > Sequoia > Sequoia sempervirens. The sequence goes on from VDFB02281492.1 coordinate 696,777,384, forward strand.
ACTTTTTGTTATGATTTATATGCATGTCTAGGTCATTCAATTAAGTTTCATACATCACTAGTATTTTTCATTAGATCTTTCATTTCGTTTATTTTTCCTAGTCCTAGCTTGGTGGTGAACCCCTCATTAGCTTATAATCAGCCCCTAGGATATCCCTATTCCAAGATCTCTTTCTCTTTTACATTGAGATCTCTAGGCTTATCCTTGAGTAGAATAGCTGAAAGTGGGTGTGCTCTATTCCCTAATCCATAAAATACCATGCATCCCCCATTTTAAGAGGTTCCATTTTGGTGAACCTACATTTAGAACACCTTTAATCTGATTTGGAGTGCATCATCACCCTGTATTTAGCTTGCATTAACATTGCATTTCATTTTGCATTAGTTAATTGACATTCTAGGGTTTCAAAATTTTGCATTAGTGAAAGTGCATTTAGGTTGCCTTTCTCATCTCAAATCATCTCAAATCACCTAAAAAATGCATTTTCACTTAGTTTACACATCATACAAACTAAAAAGAATAAAAATCACTTAAAAAGATCTAATTTTTTTTAAGAAAAACCCTCACTGGGACTCATTTGCCTCTCTAGGAAAATTAGTCCCAATGCCCATCTGAAACTGCATTTTATGGCACTAAAAACCTTATTTCTGCACTTTCATTTGCTGCAATTGGTTATTTATTTCAGTGAGTTGACTTTATATTAGATTCATTTCACTAAATCTAGCTTAAATTGGTCCATTTCATGCATTACTTAATTCCAAATTTGAATTTACAAATTTTCATTTTTAGATCATTGCATAGTTTAATCAGCAAATTATCTTGTTTCAAATCTGAAAATTGCATTTAAACATTTTACTTAAGGTCATTGAAATGCATTTTATTGAATTTTCTATTATAACATGTTTTCTTTCAAGAGATGTGGCTTTAATATGGTTAAAAATGGATTGCATAAGCACAACATCCCCTCCTATGAGTTCAATTTAGAGTACAACAATGAGGTCATTAAGAAACATGTTAGTCATCCTTCTACTTTCATAGTTATGAGAACATCTTAGAGAAAAAGAAACAAACAATTTACATAATCCTTAATATTACATTTCCTATTTGTAAGGATGATATAATACAAGAAGATACAAGCATAGACAATCATGAAAACCATAATTATTCTTCTCTTGATGCCTCTCTTACTAGAGATGAAGGTATCTTGGTGAAAGAAGACACAATCATTATGGAACATGCGAATATTGATTGTCTCTCTCCTCCTTTCCCTTGGTAAGATATTATGACACAAAAAGATGAGATCATTTCCACCACTTTTCTTATCCCAAATCCATCTCTCAACACCTCACATAATTGTAATAAGGATTTAGTAAAACAGGAAACAATTGTGAATGATCATGGAAATGACATTTGTTAGGAGTACAAGTGGATTGAAAGTGATCAACTTATCTCTCTCCTTCCTAATGTTCCTAACATTGGGAAATACCTATTTGACCAAAAGCATTTAACCATTCATAATTATGAAAATCATAATAATCCTTCTCTTGATGCTTCCCCTATTAGTGATGAAGTTACTTTACATGGCATAACAATGGAGAATGATGAACCTTTTGTTTTCCTCTCTCCTTAAAGCTCTCCTACTAGGGTAGAAGATATGGCACAAGAGAATGAGACCCTAGAAAACAAGAATGAAATCACCATCAATCAAGATGATCACATCTATCCTTGTCTTGATATCTCTCCTAGTTGTGAAGAAGATATTTCAGTGTTATAAGATAAAATCTATGCGATTCACACAAATCTTATTTTCCTCTCTCCCCCTAGAAAAAACATTATTGAAAAAGATAATGCCATTGATCATCCACCTACTTGCGATGAAGTTAGTTTAGAAGAACCAACCTTTGAATGTCATGAACATCTATTTTTTGATTGTCTAAAAACTCTCCTCCTAAGGAGGATATCATGGTGTAAGAAAAGGATAACATTGACAATACTGATATAGTTTCCCTAGATGATGATGATGAAGTACCATTAGACTCTCCTTCACTTAGGGAAGTTAATATTATTCAACCTCAACTCATCCTTTACCCACCTTCACACAAACCACAAACACAAAACAAACCCAAACTTATCATTCACCCACCTAAGAATAATATTTTGGAGTAGCCAAGTCATAATACAATTGCTCAAATTTATAACACTAGAAGTAATCCACAACTAAAACAAACACCTTCAACATCCCTCCCATTTCCTAACCCTATCTTACAAGGTCCCCCTCATTTTCCTCCACAAAGTGGAAAGGGGTATGATTTTCTTGAACAACTAAAGAAAAATCCTGCTAAGATATCATTATGGGACTTTATTCAAGCCTCCTCTCAATATCACAACATGATTCAAAGTGATTTACAACAAGTTCCTACCCATCCTAATGTGCACTCAAATGATATGGTAGCCCAAATTCAAGCCATAAATTTAAACAATGTTTCATCAACATGAGCTACCCCCTTTCAAAATGAGAAAGAAAAATGATGCCTTCATGATAATAGATAAATTCAATAATATAGGAATAAAGCTAATTCTTGTTGATAATGGCTTGAATTTGAATGTGTGTAGTGTGAAACTTTTAGATAAACTTTTTGTAGATAAATCAAGAATTGAACCTAATTCTTTATCGATCCAAGGATTTGACAATGTAGGAAAGAAATTGATTGGTGTGATTACTTTTCCCATTATAGTTGGCAAGGCTACCTTAAAAACTACTATTCATGTTATGCCTCATGACATTTCATACAATCTTCTTTTAGGAAGACCTTGGATCCATTAGATGCATGCGGTGCCTTCAACTCTTGATCATATAGTGAAATACATCTATAACAATAAAGTATACCATGTTGAAATAGAACCCAAGCCTAAAATTTTCTTACAAGTTGAAAAAGGAAGGAAAAATCCTCTAAACATAGTAATTCCAACTTTGAACATAGAACATATAAACAAAAAGAAACAAGAGATGTAAAAAGTTTCAAAAATATTCGAACACAATCAGGGTTCCTTGGATTTCACATCATTCATGGGCTAATACAAGATAATAAACAAAGACTCTAAAAAGGGAAAATAAAAAGTAGTATTTTCAACTCAAATTCGGAAGACCCTTTGAAAACATCCACCTCAACAAGTTTAGAACAAAAGAAAAAAAATTAGACAACAAACTTTGATGAAACTAATTATCAACAATCACCAAATCCTAGACAAATGAAAATTCTTTATGGAAAAGGTTATTAACTTATGAAGCAACTTGGCTATAGTGGAAAAGGATGTAGTGCTAGAGGACAAGGTATATGTGTCCCTATAGAGCCTAACATACAAGAAAAAATTTGTGGTATTGGTTATAATCCTTTGATAGAAATCAAACTATCAAACAAACCTTCACTTAATATCAACACTCTTACAAAAGATTCACCTAAGCTGACTTTAAGAGTAGTGCATCCTAAACTGATAGACACTAGTGCTTTTTATTGTTATGCTTTGAAAGAAACAAGGAAATCTTCACTCAATTTCAATTTCATCACACAAAACACTAATTATTTGAGTTTGTTAGATTTTACACCCTCCTATAAAGGAGGGAACAAAATCTCACAATCTAAAGAGTCTTATGTGAGTATGACATCTTGTACTAAGCAAGGGATGTCTTTGTTGTAAAATAAGGGAATGTCTTCTTTTGATCAAGAGAGTATATTGAGGAGACTCCTCCAAGATCATCTAATATCTCTTCCTCCAAGAATGCGAAAGAAATTTTATTACAAGAGTACATTTTGAACATATCATAGAGTTCATGGTCATTATACTAATGAATGTAAGGCTTTGAGTAACAAAATTCAACATCTTAAGGATCATGGTGCTCTTCCTTTTGTTATAGCACCTAGCTCCTCTAATTGAAACTTATTTTTATCCTATTTGGTTCATCCTTGTCCTAGACTAAGTGTAGGAAATCGGCTAGGTAGCCTTGTCATTGTATGGCACTTCTCATTGTCTCTTTTGGCTAGTTGGTCACCTTTCATGTACATATATAAGAGTAAGCTTGGGATGTGGATGACATGCCTTAAGCTAGCTCACAAGTGACATACTTGTTCATGAAAGTATTGGAAACATACGACTTGGCCTAAGGATTTTCAAGTAAGCTCTCATGTATTCTTCTAATTTAAAGCAATTGCTCGTTGTAATGGTTTTAGCAACCGTTTTAAAGTGGGGGAATACATCGAAAATGATCATGTTTTATCGTGTGATTTATTTCTTCTTGTGATGCATCCTTTTCTTGGTGGTGTCATTGGGTTTTATTTCCTCTGAGAGCATGATATTTCTTTGAATTTTCCTCTCTTGGAGACATTAGGCACAATGTTCCCTAAGAAGATACCTTGCATGAACTAACAAAAATCCCTTTGAACATACATTACACTATTTTTCATTTACAACAACTGTTATATGGCCACCTTGTATAACACACTTTACATGCCTATGGAGCCATCTTGTTTGGTCATGAGTTCCAAGAATATAAAGCTTTGCTTACCTCATGAAGCTCAAAGTTATTTTTTGTGTGGTGCCTTATCAAAGTTATCAAGAGGTATAATTTTTGGTATAGTTTGAGTGTGAAGCCCAATCGAGGCATGACTTTCCCCATAGCCACTTGCGTGTGTGTGTGAGCACATACTAGCCAAATGTGTATGTGTCTCACCTCTTTGGATACTCACCCAACGAACAACTAGGAGTTATGTCACCTCATAGTGACTATGCATTTTTTTTAACAAACAACTTATATTTGATCCACATCATATTAGACAAATGGTTGAAGCTTGATCCACCTCATTTTTATTTCTTTTAGTTATTGACATTCCATGTTTGCATATCTTGATGTTGTATATCATACACCTTGTGTGTGTACTTTTGTGCTTATGTTGGTTTGATGTATGATCTTGGATCCTAGGGGCTTAATGGCCTCCTTGATCCTTGTTATACTAGACCATCCACATCGATACACTTGGACCCATCTTGAGTGTCTACTTTAGTGTGAGTTTGAAGCAATTTCATCCTCTCACTAAAGTGGGGGCTAAGTGTGGCAACAAAAAAATTATTCCTTTTCCTTGCTTAATTCAAGAATAATTAATGATAAGTTGGACTTCATATCACCTTGATCTAGTGTTGTGATGATTTTTACACATCCACATTGCATTTTGGGCCCTTCTAAGCTAAATAAACTCAACTTTTCCCTAATTTATTGTTGTAAAGTGCATTTATTGACACCTTCACATTAAATTTAGGAGGCTTGTAAATTAAGTGGACCTAATCTAGTGTTGTAATGTGTTCTACACATTCACATTGGATTTAGGGCCCTTTTTAGCTAAATAAACCTATGTTTTCCTTAATTTTGTGTTGTAAAGTGTAATTATTTATAATTTCACATTGGATTTTGAGTTCTATTGCATTTATGACCTTTATATGATCATTAATAGGACCCTAAGACCCTTTATTGTGCATCCCAAGTCATATTTCAATCAAAAACGTGATAAGATCAATAAATAAGATTAATTTGCACACTCCCCAACACTTTAGTAGTAAAAAATAGGCCTTGTGGGATCCATTCGACACTTTCAGTGAATGAGTCCCATCCAAGTGGGGCCCATTCACATAGTATGGTGAATGAGTCCCATGTGTTCTATTCTCAAGGTTTTAAGTGAGAAAAACTAGGTTTTAAGTTCAAATTTCATGTCGGCCTTTGGGACCTAATACATGGGATCTTAGGTGGATTTCCTATATAAATGAGCTTTGAAACCATTATTTCATAAGGTCTACATGATATCAATTAAAGCACTAAAGAGCTAAGAATTCGAAGAGTTCACAAGGTCATCTAGAGAGCATTCAAGATCATTTCTAAGGCATTTAAGGGAAGAATTCTTCATCAATTGTTGCAGAAATTCAAGATCCATTATCATGTCAAGCATATCAAGCATCAAGAATGTTATTGAACTAGTGTTGTGATGTAGCATTGAAGATCCAATATCAAGAATTGTTCTACTCCTATTGTCAAGATCAAGATCTACATCCTTCATGGTCATTTCATGTTGAGTTGTAGATTTACAAAAAATAATTTACAAGGCATAATTCAAGGTATTATTGTCCACGATTCATGTTCTTTATTCCATGTTTCATGCCCTCATTTCATTGTATCATTATTTGATTTAATTACCTATAAGGGATTTGACTAAGGTAAACCCCTATTCCCTAACAATCAACACTTTTTCTCTCTCCTTGTGTAATTGTAGGTCTAGGTGTTTTGAATACTTGAAGGATGATTGAATATTTTGTTACAAGCTTGGAGAAAGTTTTTGGATTTGTCTCCTTATTTACAAGGTCATCTTCACTAAAAATTCACCTACAACCGTGAAACCAAGGTTTCAAATCCAGAAACAAAGAGGAACAAAAAGAAATGACCTTGAAGACTGGATTCATATTTTAAAGCTCCAAAAAATCATACCTATATTTTGAGATTTTTGTAGATTTGGATACCCATTTGCCAAAGACCTATTCCAGCACAGAAACCCAGATCTAGGACTGATTGGCCCAAATTGGTGAATAAGTCCCAATAGGCCAAAATTTTAGAATTTGCAAAATTTCCAATCTTCATTTAATCCTCTACAATTTTTTAGGTGTAAACTTATGGTTTTATAGCTTTTGTTTTGATTTGTATGCATTTCTAGGTCAATTTAAGTTTTATGCAGCACTGGTATTTTTTATTAGATATTGAATTTCATTTTCTTTTCCAAGCCCTAGCCTAGTGGCTAACCCCTCATTACCTTATAAAAATCCCTTGGGACAACCCTATTGCAAGATCTCATTCTCTTTTGCATTGAGATCTTTAGGGTTATCCTTGAGTGGAATAGCTAAAAGTGGGTGTGCTCTATGTCCTAATCCATATGATAGCACACATCCCCCATTTTAAGAGGTTCCAATTTTATTTTCTAATAAATGCTTAAAATGGACTATGCAATGCATAATTCAGGAAATTATGTGCATAATTAGGTCCAAGCTGCAAACAAGAGCGAGAAAAATCTAGTGTGAAATTGCCAATGGAGATAATTTATGATGTTATAGAAACAAGTCTATTTGATGAATACATACAAAGAGTGTAAACATAACCTTCCCTTACCTTAGCTTTTAATTTAAATGTAAGAGGAGGTCTAATCAACTATTCTCCTACCTCATCTCAAAGAATAGAAAAAGAGATGGAAAAATCCCTTTCATGATATTGATGTAGACAATTGGAGACTAAATTTAGGGAAAAAGAATTAGATTAGTAAATTGATATTTTTCACAAAATTACACAAAGGAAGTGTTAAAATTTTGAAAAAATGGAATATAGAAAGAAAAAATCACTCTAAATTCACAATATTTAAATTAGTATTAGAACATTACTAAAAAAAATAAGAATCATGATAATGTTTGATAATCCCATTGCAATAATTACGTAATGAACAATGTCATCAATAATATAATTAGAGATAGAAGTTGAAAATTCCCCTATGAAAACAATATTAGAGGTTCTTGCAACCTTCATAGTAATTATGGATGGGTAGAAACCAACAGCTTAAATTTTATGGTATTTCATGCTATCTTAATCCTGGCATTCCAAATTAGATTAAGGGAAAGGTTCCAAAATTCTACCACAATAATTTTAACACTCTTCATTAATGTGAATGATGAATATGAGATGAAAATTTCATGATGAGACTCTTTTGGCACTCAGTAGAAGAGAGTTCCAAATAGTGGAAAAATATTATTCTAAACCATAGCAAAAATTCATGGGATGAGTTTATTAGAGCTTTAGATCATAGTATGTAAAATGGATAGATTTAAAAAATTGATATATAAGTTCATAATTATAAAGAAAAAAAGAAATGGGATTATTTATTATTTTAACAATTGGTTTATAATTATAGTAAAAGAGAACCTCCCTAAATAAGGCCAAATTGATCTATGTTCTTTTTCTTGTATTATAGAGAATTTGATGTAAAGTTGGGTTATTTTTTCATGATAGGAGCCCTCATGATTTAAGGGAAGCTTATGCCATGATGATCAATACAAAAATATATATGAGATTATTTGGTAATAATATCAAGAGGTTTCATGTCATAATCCTAAGACTAGATGTAGTTACTTCATGTAAGCCCCTCATTGTTCAAGATCAACTTGACAAGTTAATGGTGGCCATGAAGGATCTACCATATATGGTTACAACAAATTAAAATGAATTTCATTCTAATAATCATACCACACATTTAAATTAAGCTGAAATAGTACATATCAAAACTTATAGTTATGATTATTTCAAAAGTTGTAGGATAAATCACTAACAAGTGATTCTAAGGAATGAAAGGCAAAGACATCAAAAAATACACACCCCTAATATCTTAAGAAAGGATCACATATATCTTATATATAATTTTATGAAATTACATGACTAGTACTACATAGTAATCATCCTAAAAATCACACCTAAAAGATCACAACCATCTCATATATTCTTAAACACTATTTACAATTTATCGAGATATTTCAACTTTTTATAATTAATAAAAGTTTATGAATTACATGACTATTACTATATGATAATCATCTTGAAACTTTACAACCATCTAAAACAATATTACATGTACTAGTTACATTTTATCAAGATATTTAAAGTTTTTATATATAATAAAAATTGACATATATATAATTTTATGAAATTACATGACTCTTATAACATGGTAATTATCCTTTGCAAATATTTAACTATCCGAGCATGTATATGTATTATATAAGGATACATCTGATTTGCATGGTAAATTGCCTTGTTAGGAAGATTAAAAATAGTAAATTTTAAGTAGCACATCATGCCCTCATTGATTGTGGTGAGGTGATTTTAGTCAGGCTGATAATAGTATAAAGTTATCCTCAAAACTATTTTCCCTACTAACTGGAACAAAATATATTAGCAAGATAATTTTAGTTGCATAAGAGTAGTGATCTTGACCTTACTAGGGTTAAGTTCTAACAAAGTATGGGTCAACAAGGTCCCTCCATATTAAGCTTATTCCCTTAATGAAAATAAACACACTGTTGAAATGAGCAAAATTTATGCTCAAATAAAGCACAAACAATAATTGGCTTTGCTTGTGAATGTGCAGTGGATATGTTATAATATTATTGATGCTGAACCACCAAATATGGTCCAAAAGATCAAATAAAATTATATACAATAAATCTTCAAAAATATCTCAATATTCTAAACATGAACTATACAAATTCTCAATAAATCATAAAACTAATTCTAAACATTCACAAATATAGACCCTGTTTCTTATAACCAAACATACATAAATAGAATATTTATATATGTACAACACTCTTCAAGCAATAGAAAAAATGAAATAAATTACACCCTATTCCAACTAAAATATGAAGATGAAAGGAAAAGAATATTACTTTTTTGTTTATGAGATCACCCTATAATCAAGCCAAAGCACGATCCTAGGCATTCTTGGGTAGAAAACCCAATCCATCTTAAGAGGACCATGTCTCATCTATTTCTTCAATACATTTACTCTAGTCTTGATATATCTAAATGTAAATCTATTACTTGGTTAATCCTTTCTATCAACATTTCCAGAGTCCCTAATGATTGTAAGGTCCACACATTTCTTAAAATATGAGAAATGGAAATAAAATTACCATGATAAATTAGGTATAAGATTTATCAATTCAAGATAATGGTTGGACATAAATCCATTGAACATAATTAATTGGGTGTGTTAGCTATATTTATACACAACTATATGACATATTGATAAAGTCATTTGTAAGTATATTGAGTTAGATATTTTTAACATTTGTTAGATTTGATCATTTTTCAAAATAATGATAGGGATTAGTCAATATACTAACTATAATTTCATCCATTAATATAACTATATGAAAATAAATCTCCCTTCACACATAATCGCTTGAAACAATGAATATTTTTTCTACCATGACATCAATGTATCAATCATAGGGCTAGATCGATGTGATTTCCAAATACATTTTTTATCAAAAAAAGGTCCAACCTAATGTGACACTAGAAACCTTACTTGTGACTCCTAAATAGACAAGACCTTTCTTGTTCACAAACTATTCCTATAGTACTCAAGTGTCCAAAACTTGAATTCAAGCACACACCATGAAATGGTAGTGCATATGGATCCTTCTCATAGGTCTCCTTCACTTTGGTTCCCTTAGTACTCCTCCTTGCACCTAGTGCAACCTTTTCCACTCATCTAGACTACTATTCCACCCTACAAAACACCTCTTGGTCCTACCAAGTTCTTTCCCTAGTGTCCCACATAAGAAGGGCTCTTTGTGGAACCCAAATTCCTCACCTTCGTCAAATTTCCACTCTCATTGTATTACACTCCATGGTATACACCTTGAGTACCCAACCCAAGCTTCCTAACCTAGTGATGGATTAGACTCCTTATATCAATCTTTTTTCCTAGTCTTTTGCACACACCTAGTGCATCTACAACATTCCCAATATTGGCATTTGGCCTTGTCAATTCCTTCAACCCTCAATCTTCATTCCATCATGTGATGGCTAGACTCATTGGGCTATCTCCTTTATCCATACTTGCAAGCTCTCCTTGGATTGGCTCTAAGCCACCATCTACTTGACCATGTAGGTGAACACTACTCCTAATGAATCCAATTAATTCTAACCAACTCCATACACATGCATCCAAATCAAATATCCATGGATATACCTTCGACCTTGCATGCCTACTTGAGATCCAAGTGCTCTATTCCATGATCCACCCAAACTCTCTTTGACGTTGGACTTAACTCCAACTATACAATGCTTTGGGAACATCATGCAAATGGACCATCTCCACAATTTAGTCTACGCATCTCAAATTTCCTTAGTTACCTATTTGGACTTTACTCATGGTATGAATCCATTTTGAATACTCATATGGGATGTTATCCTCAATACCATCATGCCCCACAATTCCAATTGACTTGGGATCTATAACACCAATGCAACATTTGATTCCTCAAGGAAACTTGGGGGTGTGCCTAGCACATAAGCCCACCAAATCCATTAACATCGATACCTTGTTCCATATCCCATGCGAACATAGCTCACCCAACTATTTAAGCTCCAAACTTCTGACATAAAAAACCCTCATGGTGGTCACCTCCACTTAATATAGGGCCTAGTTATTTTGCTTCACTAGTTTTGGGTCTTAGACAACTCCTTAGTAGTCATCCTCCAAATGATCTTAGTTACTCCACTTCACTAAGATTGGGACTTTGCGTATGCATCCGCCATAAACCTCACTTTCCACTAGCAAGGTGGAGAAAAAATTCTTCACTCCTATTATCCATGTAGAACACCTAGTTTTCAACAATCTCATGTTGTAGAATTACTCTTCTTCATCACTGTGGGAGGTGTCCCTAGTCACCCCCTAGCCTCCCTATACCACTTGAAACCTATTTGCACTCCTAGATAAGTAGTTTATCTGATTCTTAGGTATTGGTAGGCTAAATCACAATAATGGTTGACTACCCTAATTTTAAGTTTGGTCCACAATCCCCAACCTCCATATTTGGGCCACCATATTAATGTTTTATATGGGTAAGTCAAACACCCCTATCCTTTCAAAGACCTCCAAAATCTACCTCTTAGATTCCTACTACAACTTTTCATCAACCCATTGGAATCCAATCCCAACTCTATTGGAAAACTTAGTTTACCCTATCACAGTGCTAGTCTTAGGTTATTTCCTAACCCTAGTGTGCCCTTGGTACACCCTAGATAACCCTAGTGGCACCCCTATTGGAACATGCTATGCACAAAAACTAGAACACACTACTCCACTTTTGAGTCTAACTTAGTACAACTTTTGAAGTACACTATACCAACCCCTACAACACATTGGTAGTTTGATTTTGGATGCTCTGGTCGACTTTTGGAATTCACTTGGAGCTCCCATCCCATGAGCTACTAGTCCCTTACATCCTCCCCCACTCAAATGCAAGTGACACCCTCAATTCCAATCCATTCGACTCAGAGCATCCATACCTTATTCCTTAAAGAAGACCTATTGGAGGGATCCATGGATTAATGCCATACATCTGAACTTGTACTCCAAAAACCACCACTTGCAAGAGTCCTACCTTTGACTTATACTAGTAACCATGGGTCTAACTCACTACACTATTTCTTTTCCTTAACATAACAACCTTTGCAAGAACCCTAAATTGAGTAACCCACTAGGTTGTCCATCCTTGATAGACCTTTGAGTATGACATCCATGAACCCTTAATAGGCTTCATCCTTCTATGACTTCTGAATTTGTAGGAATCCATGTCTAGTGCCAATAAAACTACACTAAGACTCAATTGATAAAAACCTAACTCAACTCAGCCTAGCACCCACACCAATCTTCTTACCTGAACTCCTGAGAGTGCTTATAATTCTCTTCTCTTGTAGTGAATCCACTATCCCTGATAGTCACCAACTCATACTAATTTTGACACAATCATTTGTAGTATTACCAACTCGATTCCAACTCTTTATGAACTGGCCTACAAGAGACCCAATACCCCAACTTCCCCAAACTTCTTTGAACCATTCAGTTAATTCTATGTTTGTCAAGAGCCCTACCCTTATAACCTTTTCTCAAATTTTTCCTTCCTAGATGGAAATATTGGCCCTCTATCCATGGAAGCCTGACAATTGCATCTTTACTTTTCCTTTAAGTCCAATTTTCCTCCGTACAAGTCCTAATTTACCTTCATTGAATTAGACTAGCACCCAAACTCTCAACCATTCTAGATGCCTAGTTTTTATACACATTTATCATACTGCCATGAACAACATGCTAAATTTTCTCATCATTTGGGGCATCCTTGTCAATACCACCCTTGTCTTCCAGTTTCCATTTCTCAAGGATCCAATCCTACCATCCACTGACAAAATTTCTTTCCACCAAGTTTTTTGTGCAAGACCACTATACCTAACCATCTTGAAGACTCACCCTCCATTGACTACCATACAAATTATGACTTTTCAAGTTCTCATTTTTAACCTTTGGATTTGTGGCTTCCTTCCATTACATCACTTTGATTTCCAATTAACTAATCTCATGGTGTTCCCTACACCCATTACCTCTCTCCAACAACTCAACCTGGATAATTGACATCCTCACATGCCCAACACCCTTTCCTTGTCTTACAACATATGCCTAGTAATGCACTTCCTGTGTCAAATGATCAGTTGGTAGCTTATCACAACTCATTTCCAGCATCTTGGTGTACTCACAACCTTACCTCAAATTTTCCTTGGTGCACTTCCTAGAAGACACCCTATTCTGATTTGCATCATACACACTTGGTCTTCCAACCTCAATCCATGTGGCTACTTTGCATGCCCTGCACCAACTTCTACTCACAACATTGCAACCCAAAGAAACAACCAATGTCTATTTGAAAACCTACCTCTTATTTTTAAGGCCTTTACCAAGCTCAATTTCATTGGTATTCGCTTCATTGACTCAGTTCTACCCATAATCCTTATGATTTGTCATCACATCTAGACATACCATATGCCTTCCTTGCTAAGTCCTACTGACAAGCACCAAATTCCAAGTATCCAAGGCTCAATTCCCAATGGTTTCCCGATCTAATTACATTGTCTCTTGGCATGCCCCCACAACTACCAATTTAAATTGCAACCATATCAGCTCAACTTCCCTAAATTTCTTTTGCTCCAAGTAGTGCACATCCAATGTGGAAAAGGTAATTTCTCATTTTCCCTTTTTTTCCCTTCCTTTGTGACTTGGCCCCATCTTAGTTCAAAACTTTAGGCCTCACTCACCACCTTCAATTTTTCCTCAGACCCAATGTCCTATACATTATCCTACAACATAAATTTTGTGTCCTACACAAGTCCCCTATTCCTATCACATTAGATTTACATGCCCCTACAATGTACTGGTCTAAACGACTTGGTCCCCAACTTGAACATTGAAACCATGACAATGCCAAGAATTTTGATCTAAATTGTTGCACTTGAACTTGTACTCAACTAACAACACAACTCGACACTCATGTTAACATTGTGGTCTTGTGGACTTCCTTAACTTCCAAAGCGATCTTGCATCCCCTATATAAGTTCTTGTGACCATAGCTCTCTCCTAGACTTCATTTAGTTTGACATCCCAACAAGAGTTTTCTATACACATATGGGCTCTAGTTGAGGTCAAATCTACCACCCCTTGTGCTAATGCATCAAATTATTACTTGGCTAGGGCATCACTCCCTTTGACACCCACATTGATTCCACTTAGTTGGTACTCACATGCATCAACTTTGAATCTAGCTTCTAAAGCATACCTATTTCATGAATTGCACCTAGTTCAATACAAAACTCACACCTTGCCTACTTCACTCCACATGAACTAGTGAGGCTCCTATCATGCAAGATTTACCCTTTTCCACTCCATTTAGCATAGTCAAGTTTGATTGAAATTGACTACGCACTAGGGCATATCCCTAAAATGAAAGCATACCATACCACCCTCCAATGCATCAACAAATCCCCACATCCAATATTTATTCACTTGAAATATTTAGACCCACAGTTTCAGCCAAAATAGCTACAACCTTAGAATTTTCCCATGGACATTCACTTGGTCCTTCTCCCTCTTTGTATTGACCTCTTTCTCAATGAACAAGTCCAACTTATGCATCCCATTTATGACCACATCTAGTTGATCACATAGTCTACATGCACCTCTTCTACCATAGAATGAGGCCCCTAGCTCTGCTTCATCATCCCAAATGCAAACCAGCCCTAACATGGTTTCAATATCCTCTCTTAATATGCGTTGGCTCAACTTAGGTTGGCACTAGCGAATCCTTCCTTCATAATCTTTTGTACCACTTGGTAGCCCCACCACCTCAAGATGGCTCTCCTTTTAGAATTTGAGCAATCAAGCTGCTCCTTTCTTAGAAGTTCCAAACTCCCTTTTTATGCTCTAATACAAACTCCTTCGTATCAGGGGAGTCCCTAACTCAACCTTATAGATTTGATACGAACTATCATGGAGCTAGACCAATGTGATTCCCAAACATTCTCTTTTCATCCAACAAAGGTCCAACCTCATGTGACACTATAAAACCTTAGTCATGACTCCCATTATGGAAAAGCCCTTTCTTGTTCCTAGACTATGTCCAACACCTAACTTAACTTCAAAGACACACACTCCATAATGGTAGTGCAAGTGGGTCATTCTCACCAAGTTTCTTCACTTTGGTCACCTAAAAATCCTCCTTCCACCTAGTGCAACCTTGTCTAGTCATCTAGACTACTATTGTTCCCTGCACAACACCTCCTATTCCTACCAAGTTCTCACCCTAGTGTTCCCCATAAGATAGGCTCTTTGTAGAACTTCAGGCCCTCACCTCCATCCAGTTTCCACCCTTGGTGCATTCCACTCCTTGGCATGTTCCCTAAGTACTCAATCCAAGTTTCTAGACCTAGTGACAGATTAGACTCCTTGTATAAACATTTTCTCCTACTTTTTTGCACACATATAGTGCATGTCTAATATTCCCAAAGTTGGCATCACATGTTAGCCTCCTTAGTTCCTTGAACCCTCAAGACACATTTCACGATGGGATGGCTAGACTCCCTGAACTAGCTACTTTTTCCATACCAAAAATCTTTCCTTGAACTAGTTTTAAGCCACCATCTAATATAACCCTGTTCATGAACCCTATTCCCCATCTATCCCAAGCATTTTGACCAACTGGATGCACACATCCAAATCAAAGCTCCATGGACTTATCTTCCAACTTACATGCCTACTTGAGCTCTAAGCTCTCTTTCCCATGATCCAACCAAACCCTCCTTGATGTTTGACTCATGTATTACTTAGAAGTGCTCTTGGAACATCATTACCTATTGACCATCTCCACTATTTTGAGAATGCATCTCAACATGCCTTAGTTATCTCTATGTACTTACCTCATGGAATGACTTCATTATGAGCACTCATATGGGACCTTTTCCTAAATGTCATCATATCCCATAATTTGAAGGGACTTGGGATCCCTAACCCCAATGCAACATCTGACTCCTCAAGGTACTCTGGGGTGCACCCAATACATCACTCAACCCAATTTATTGACATGGATACCTTGTTCCACATCCCACACCCACATAGCTCACCAAACTCTTTGAGATCCAAACTTTAAACATAGAGAACCCTCATGTTGCTCATCACCCCACAATGTAGGGCCTATTTACTCTTCTTTACTTCTTTCAAGACCTAGACAACTCCTTCAGAGTCATACTCCACATTGGCTTAGTTACTTCACTACTGAGATTGGGACTCTATGTATGTGTCCACCATAAACCTCACTTCCTAGGAGCAACGTGGACAAAAAAAATCTTCACTCCTAATATCCATGTAGAACACCTAGCTTCCCACAAGATCAAGTGGTAGGATTACTCTTCCTCATCCCTAGGGGAGGTTTCCTTGGTCACCCCTTGGGCTCCCAGTATCATTGGAAACCTATGTGCACTCCTGGTACTTGGCTCTTTCAACCAACACTACCCTCCTTATATATTTTTCTTGGTTGATTCTAAAAGAATAGTGGGTTGAACCACAATTTTGGTCCACCACCCACATTTTTGATTTGGTCCACAATGCTCAGCCTCCGACTTTGGGCCACTACACCAATGTTTGGAATGGGTAAGTGAAACTCCCCAAGCCTTCCAAAGACCTTCAAACTTTTCCTTTGAGATGCCTACTACAACTTCTCATCAATCAATTGGACTCTAAGCCCAACTTTGCTAGAACACCCTGCTAACACTGTCACTCTCCCAATCTTGGCTCCTATCCTAACCCTAGTGCACCCCTTGTACACACCTTAGAGCACCTTGTTGGTACCCTTGTTGGAACACCTTGTTCACCAACACTAGAATGCCCTATTCCACTCCCAAGTCCAACCCTATACCACTTTTGGAGTACCCTATCCCAACCCTTGTAAGACACTAGCACTCTGATTTGGGACACCCTAATCCACTTGTGGAGCACCCCTAGTACTCACTTTTGGTCCAGCCCCTCAAGACCTTTGTATTCACTTGTAGCGCCTACCCAGTGAGCCACGAGTCCCTTACAATATTTTTAATAGTGTATTTACATGCGTGGTTACCTCTTCCTTGTTGTTGACAAGGAACGCCACAATTCTGACTTCATGTGATACATTATCAAAAATAGTAGAAAGAGCTTGAGGGATCAAAACATTAACATCACATATCAAAGTTCTGCATGGGGATAATGAAATCCTGCCTGCAACTCAGAAAGTATAGATATTGTCTCCAAGAATATACTCGTGACTCCATATTATTTACAAAAGTATCATAGACATTAATTTCTCAACAAATGTTTATGCACCAAAAAAAATTAATGGTGGTAGCGATTTTATTAATAACTGACCTGAATCCCAAGGGGAACTAGTTTGGACTGTTCCTTAGGCACCTTAATCCACACTGCCTTCTTACTCTTCTCAGCCAAGTACCAATTAATGCTAAGAGTTAAGAAAGTGATGCCTTCACTGAAGATTCAAAACGACGGACATCATTGTGCATACTTTGTATGTCCACTTCTACACCATATCTGTCTTCCCGGGCATTTAGCAGTTCATGTATTTCTTCTCCAGACAGCTCATTTAAGACTGTTTCAGCGTTGTTGATGGTATTATCATTCGCAGAAGAAAGATGGGAATGCCATTGAGTCGTGGAAACTACTAAGCACTGAGTAGTGATCTTCCAAAACAAAAGGTTCAATAACTAACAAATAGAAACCTAAGCAAACAATATTAGTCAAACAGGCAATGCTTACCTATTGAGTGACGTTATGAGCGAGATGTAAATTGGCTTCTTCCTAGGCGTGTACAAAAGGAGGAATAAATGAAGTAGTGGAAATAACAATGTGGTATAGGAGGAAGGTGTATATATAGCAATAGTCAGATTTGAGAAGAATCATGCAAAGGAAGCTTCTAAGATATCTGGCGAATGCTTCAGCATTAGTGACAATCAATTGTTGCTGCTCTGTCGTCCCTCCTCCTACGATTTAATATTAGTTTTTATACGCGTAGGGAAATTTCAGTTCTTATATGCTAACCAAAGACAAATTGTGAAAAACTTAACAAACATCGAAGAACACGGAAAACATTTATCATTGTTGGGAAGCTTAGTAATTGCGCAGAACTGACATCAATACTAGTAATTAACGACGAAGTAGCAACATGTAAACTGTTATTGGTCTTTCCTTTTCTCTGCTACGTTTTAATGTAAGTAGATGGAAGTCATTGATTATCTGATAAGGAAAATTTCAACCCGTTAAGCTAAAGGAACCACAAATTTTTCAACAGTGCTTTAATTAAGCTTTTAACTGCTGGGAAGGTTCCTGTTAGTCTCGTGGGACTTTCGGCCATGTTTTGGGCATTCAGTTCCCGATAGAGCTTAATATTTGTCCACATTTGAGCAATAGATATATCTAATCGAGAGAAGAATATTTGATTGCCCCGCCTATCCAAATCTTTCTTGAACAAGCACCGATCGAAGTAGCTCTATCGGTAAATGAATATCCACCAAATTTATTCTTCATTAATTATTATAATACAATGCTTTAAATGGAATTCAGATAAATTTTGCATTGAGCGTTATATTAAAAACATAGATTCTTGGGATGGTCACCAACCTATTCTCTCTACTTCTCCTCACCTCCAGTCTCTTTCTGATGTTTTTACTGCAGCTGGCTGGGATATCATTGAGCATTATAAGGTTGTGCAACATTAAGGATCGGTTGTAAGCTTTTGTTGGAAGCATCCTTCTGAGTGGCCACCTGGGGGGTCTAAGGAGGATAAGCGTGAGCTAGCTCAGATTTTGGATTCTCGTGCTTGTAATTCTTTGAGGGGACCTGATTTCTTGGCTTGGGACGGTTATAATTTGTCTGGGAAGTACTTTGTGTCTACTGGTTATAAGTAGCTTGGTAGGCAGTTGTTTGAGGATATTGAGGTCCCTTGGTGGAATCAAGTTTTGCACAAGTTATCGTGGCCCAAGTGCAATTTTTTCATGTGGTTAGTTGCTCAAAACTAGTGTCTTACTTGGGATAATTTATGTAAGGATGGTTTCCAAGGCCCTTCAATGTGGGTTTTATGTCGTAACTGTGAGGAGAGTGTCTCTCATCTCTTCTTCCAATGCTCCTATGCTAGGGAGATTTAGCATTTTTGGTGGAGGGTGTGGAATACACCCTGTTGGTATGCTTCTTTGCTAGCCAAGTTTGTGGATTGGTGGGGCAGGGCCCTTGTTTCTACTTCCTTTCTTCAAGCTGATTAGGCTCTTGGCACATCCTTTATTATCTAGAACCTTTGGTTAGAGAGGAATTGTAGAATTTGTTAGGATGTGATGTTGGTGCCCCACCACTTGTGGTGGAAAATTCTACAGTCTGTGGGAGAGACTATTGTGGCTAAGTGTGATATGACTGCTTCTATGGCTCCTTGTAATGTTGGTTGTTGTAATCGTCTTCATCTTCCTCCTCTGCAACAACAACTCATGCATAATAGATCTATAAATCCTACCCCAAAGGTAAATAGGGAGTGGAGGTGGTCTCCTCCACCTCAGGGAGTCTTAAAAATCAACATGGATGGCTCTTCTTGAGGAAACCCAGGTCATGTTGGAATTGGGGGTGTTGGCTGGGACAGCTTTGGTGATGTTTAGTTTATCCTCTCTATTTATAAGGGTCTTCATACTAATAATTTAATGGAGGCTCAAGCCATTTTATCGGCTCTAGAGCGTGGAAGTCAATTGGGATGGCGAAGGATCATATGTGAGTTTGATTCCCAGGTTGTGGTGAACTTGTTGAATAGGAGGCATTTAGAGGATGTTAGTTGGCATTTGGCGTTGATTTTTTATCAGATTCTTAACCTCTGTGCTTCTTTGGAGTTTGTTACTTTCACTCATATTCCTAGAAAATGGAATGTTGTTGCTAATTGTTTGGCTAAATGGGCTTCTGATTATATTCATGATTGGAATTTGATGGACCGGGGTCAGTTACCCCCAGATTTGTCTCAACTGTTGGATCATTTGGTGGAGCTAGATAGGGCTATGTAGTGCCATTGCTTTGTACTTCTTCCTATTTTAATAAAAAATTTACCCCTCTTTTATGTAAAAATGTATATTGATTGCATTAAATCTAAGCTAGTAATTAAAAAAATCCCTTCTCTCACCTTTTTGTGAGTGCTTTGTCAAACATATTGAAAACTATTAAATGTCCAAATGCTAGGGTTTCTTCTTGCGTAGATGTTCCACTCGATTTGGTCACCAATGGGGCAAGCTCAACCGGGATTTGTGGCTCTCCATCACAACATGGGAAGTCTGATTTGTTGGCTACCATTAATCTGGGATCACATAATGCCTCTGTGGGTTCTCCGGATCTTTTGGTCATTGCCACTACTACTCCAAATGGTGTTGTGGCTTCTTTGGGCGATGCAAATGACCCAACATTGATTCCTTCTACCCCCATTTATCCACCTTTGTCAAGTCATGTTGGTGATATTGTAGGTCTTGTTGGTTTTGGTGGGCCTACTACACTCGGGCAAAATATTTTTGTGCTAGCTTATGGTGCTCTTCCTTCTGGGCAGGGTATTATGGAGCTTAAGCCCTCATTTCTAGAGGCGGCCATGTTTGGTTCATCTCCCCCCTTGTCACCTCCACAAAATCAAAAAAATTATGTAGACAACATACATTTTATCCAGTGTTCTGATGCTCCCCTATCTCTAAATTTTGAAGCCTCTTTTTCAAAGGAACTACGTGAAAATGAAGAATTTTTTGTAAAGCACAGTTTAATTAGTTAACTCACCCATCATTGGCCAAGTCTTCTTGATCTCCAGAATTGGATTTCTAAATATTGGTTGCCTCTTATGGATGAAGATCTAGAAATTTACCTAAGTTACACAAAAGGTTTTTTCATTGTAGTGTTTGATTGCAAGAAAAAAATAACAACATTCTCAATTATTTCTAGCTATGGGAGGGAAATTTATTGTAGTTGAAACCTTGACATCTAATTTTTTTATCCATCTATAGAATCTTTCTCAATTTTGTCGATCTAGGTTTACCTCCCAAATATTCCCCTCCACTTTTGGTTCGAATCATGTTTTACAACAATTGGAAACTCGGTGGGTAATTTTATGTCTATAGATGTCAACTCAAAGCAATTCATCCACACAACTTATGTAAGGGTTTTGGTGCAATTGGATATCTTCAAGGATCTTCCAGCTGAAATTATCTTGAGAGCTAATGGTTAATGTTGAAAGGATTTATTGTATTATGAAGGTTTAGATTTTAGGTGTAGGAGATGCTATCAAACTAGGCATATCACAGCTCAGTGTCCAACAATCAAATCTCAACCACATCAAGTGGCCTCTTGGTGGAAGGATTCCTCCCCCTACCATTATTTGGTAATGAACTCTTCCAAGAAGAATACGGATCCTTCAAAGAAGGCTAACAGTAAGCAAAATGTGGAAACAATTAATGAAACTTTCTCAAAGGAAAATAAAAAATTCCCCTAGCAGAGTGATTCTTCTTGTTTGAAAAGGGTAGAAAAACTACAATTTCCCTTTATTAAGGACACTTCTAAGACTTCAATAATTCAACCCTCGAACTCTACAAGTTTGGTTGGGTTCTAGAATTTGAGGGTGAGGAGCTCTATTGCACCTAATGTTGCAATGGAGTCCATAGAAACATCGGTGTGTGTGGAAAGCCTAGAAGAGAATGGTCAAGCACAAGCTCAAGGGTGGAAATAAGTAAAAAGAAAGAAATATATTCTACCACATTAGTCATCTACAAGATCTTCAAAGAAGGGGGGTAATGGGGTATCATAATTTAAGCATTATCAATGATTTTGTTTAGTTTAGGATATGCTAATGTAAATGGAAACAATTACTTTAGTTTTGGTTGTTCGCAATTGGGAACCTTTGTGTGCACCCCTATCAGTGGGCTGATGCAATTATTATTTTCTATTTTTCTATATGGGAGTGGACTCCATGTCCACAAATTCTTACGGGACCCAAAAAAAAAAAAAAGCTAGTAATTTTTAATTCAATTCTCATAAATTTTTACATGGAATTTATGCAAAATACATGTTTTCCCACATTTCAATCTATTTCCACATATACAAAATCTAATTTCTATCATATGCAATTGATATGTACAAATACTTGATATAGTGGCTTCTTAGAAATCCTATATTTTTTATGATATGAACCATATCATACTCTTCTTATTTAATCATATAAACAAAACTTTCTTTCCTAAATTACAAGCATGGTAAATATCTCCTATATGTTATTAATCATATTATGCAACTCTAGACAACCCTTTATCACATTTCTTACAATATTTAACATTAGTTGTACCATGAAGTAGAAGTAAACATATTTGCATGTAAAAGCATGGTATTATGGAATACTTTTGGAATAGTTTATTTAACTTTTTTGGGTATGTGCAGGATCATCATGGAAAAAAGAGGCCCTTAAGTGGCAAAAAACTCAGAGTTAGGCAACTTAACATAAAAATTTGAATAATTTATCTATATTATTTCAAAACTATGTAAGAATACAATCTGTAAAATTGAATGTAGTTTCTAAACTACTAGGTTTATTTTTTAAAATAAAAATCTATTTGGTGAAAATTTGAATTTCAATCTTGACAATACTTAAATTTCGGGGAAAAATAAGAAGTAGGTCTGTCGACCACCCTAACCATAATAAAATGATAATATTTTTATAAGATTTTAGACATAAGTAGAGGAATCATGTCTAGATGTGATGCATTTTTTTATTTTTTTTTTCCAAGTAAATAATTAATTATGAACTTCTTACTACAAATTTTAAAAATATAAAAACTTCATTATTCGACCACCTTAACTTGGTCAAAACATGAAATTTAATTTTTTTTTTTTAATCTATGGTATGCGAAGCATAGAATGTGATGCATGTTTTGGATTCAAAATTTGATACCATTTGAAAGCTATAGATGTTTTTCAATCAACCTATCAATTGGACTTTAGTTAAATTCAAATATAAAATGAATAATAATTATTTATTAAATTCAAAGTAAAGCATAATTTATATTGGTGGAAAGTTGAGAATCTCCTTTAAAAACCCTTTTTATTTCATCAATTTTGGGTTAAAAAAATGTCATCAGCCACATACCCTACAAATACCTATCATATCGCCACTTTTTGGCCCATCATGATCCTGCACATACCCTTTTCTTTTCAAATTCACCCACCATATTATGTTAGCAACCACAGATGAAATTGATGCTAAGATTCTATATGAATTTTGGAAGCTAATTTTTTTTAAGGAATGCTTTTAGAGAATGTTATGGATGAAATTTTTTTTTCTTTCCAAACCACTTGAGGTTTATAATATCCTAATGAAAATACTATTTTTCACATCACTAGGTTGTGTAATTGTTTGAAATATGTGGTGGTTATGGCATAGGTTAGCTCAATCTCTTAGATCAACACCTATAAGTGTGCATTGATACTTTTAGTATTCTTATCTACTAGGCCCTAGTATGTGAGGCTTTATTTCATTTTACCATGTCTATCATACATGGTAGCAATTTACAAGCTAGTCCATGCATGCCATTTTGATGCATTAACAAAAACCTTACTCACTTGGATGACACTTTATTAAACTATGAATAAAATTCACTTCAAATGGTGAGTTCTATTATGACCTTGAAGTGCATTTCCTAATGTTTCCCCTTCTATAGTAGTAGTCTCTAAACCTAATTTACAATTTTTTGTTAACTTTTTCCTTCATTTTGGTTTCTCTTAGCTAATCTTTCTCTAGTTACACAATTAGGTGTTCTATAATAGGAAGAAACTTTAAGAGTAGACACACATGTTTTTATGAGGATTTTAAATTCTCAACAAATGATTCATTAAATTTCCATACTGATCATTCCATCAACTAAATTATTTTTTAGCATTTTTTTCTTTTTTTCCATGTGATGAAGGCACTATTGGAAAGATAAGGACAAAGAATTGAGAGGGGGGGTGAATCAGTTTTCATAGAAACACATTATAGAGACAAATAAAACCAAGATTTTTTACGTGGAAACCCTGTTAGGGGAAAAACCATGGTTAATGCTAGTCTACAATATTATACTCTGCTAAATGTATAATGAGAAATAATAAGGGGAATGCACATGCATTCAGGCACACTTCCTAGAGCTCACTGCTCAATTACAAAAGGGGATCACTTCCCAACAGGATAGGTTTAAAAATCCAAAGGGCATGAACTGAGAAAATAGCTTCTACTCAAGCCTGATTACAATTCCAATTAAGCTCAACACTTCTTAACAATTCACACAATCTTCATCACACTCTGCTCTACAATCGAATGATATTTGCATATACACACATAGGAGCACATGAAGCATCATCTTCATCAATGAACTAATTTCCCTTATATATCCACTACATGAGATTCCATCACAACTTCGTCGGCAAAGAAAATAAAATATATTTGTAATGTCAGCCGAGATTAATAGCCAAATTCTTAATTCAAACCCACAAAGGTCAGCCATAACATAGTGGAGACCAAAATTAACATCTCCAACATAAAAATATTTTAATTAATTTCACCTCGAACATTTGCAACACACTACCATAAACATGTCGGCCAAGAACATGAAAAACTAAACATGCGCAAGAAAAGATCTTCAATCACGAGCTCACTGGATCAAGTGGACATACCACAAAGATATAGAATGAACTACAAACATCTGAGAACACCAAAAAACAATAGAGAAGCATCTGCAACAACTTGGATAACCAAACTCATACAATCTTCATTTAAGAACACTTACAGAGACAACAAAAATACTATCAGACCACAACTCACACAAAACTTCGCGCAGACCTCTGAAACTTCTGGTAGATGATCTAGACATACTCAATGATGAACCCTTTAATCCACATCAGTTAATCTTTAATGTATAGAACAAAACACCTTCATGATCTACATAGTTCCACTAGGAACCTAGAACACTTCCTTTTACAATTTTCTCAATATCTTGGACATATACAACAATTGATACACCAAATGCTAATAGTGTTGACATCAATGACAACCAAATATCAGCAACACATCCACAACATCCAACAATCTCCCAACAATCTCCCAACAATCTCCCCCTTTGGCATTGATGTAAACACATGATGTGAAAAATACCATCAACCCAACATACTTACTTCTTCTGCACTTCTCTAAACTAAATTTCCCTCCACATTGATTTTTCACATTACTCTTCTCCCCACTTGACATCAATGGCAAAGGTAACAATGGAATTCCCATATACACACTCTGAACCACATATTTGCACATCTAACTACTCCCCATGAGTAGCAACCATGAAAACATCAATCCGGATGATAATGTAGCAAATGAGGCTCACATATTGATGCAAGAAAATGCATCTTTTAGTTCTTATCAGGAGGGGTAATTACCTCTAGCATTCCACTGAGATACTCAAAATTATCCTTCGGTAAATTCTTGGTAAATATATCTACAATCTATTCTTTGGTAGGCACATACTCCAATCTTACTTTTTTTTCATTCACTTTTTCCCTCAGGAAGTGAAACTTTATTGATATATGTTTAGTCTTTGAGTACAACACCAGATTCCTTGATATATTTATTGCACTTGAGTTGTCACAGTATATGGCAATAGGTTCTTCATATATTACTCTGATATCTCTCAACATTTATTTCAACCATATTACTTGAGTATAGTTGTTTGTAGCAGCAATATATTCTACTTCAATAGTAGATAGAGAAATGGAACTCTGCTTTTTGCTTAACTAGGACACCAGCCTTTTCCCTAGGAAGAAAGTACCACCACTAGTACTTTTTCTATCATCCACATCACCAGCCCAATAAGCATCAATGTATGCACACAAAGTGAGATCATCCTTTGGATACCAAAGTACAAAGTCAATTGTTCCTTTCAGATATCTAAAGATTATTTAGACAACAGTCACATGTGATTCTTTTGGATCAGCTTGAAATCTAGCAACCATACATACAACATTCATAATGTCTGGTCTATTCTTAGTCAAGAAGAGAAATCCACTAATCATTGACCTATATCTAGTTTTATTTTCCTTTGGAGAATCATCATTCCATGTCAACTTACATCTAGTCGCCATAGGGTTACCAACAGGTTTGGAGTCTTCCATTCCAAACTTCTTCAATAGTTCTCTCATATATTTGGATGAAGATATGAAAATCCCTTGGTCCAACTGAGTAATTTTTAATCCTTGAAAGAACTTCATTTCACCAATCATGCTCATCTCAAATTCACTCTTCATCTCATTAGCAAACTTCATGCATAGATTATCATCTCCTCCAAAAATGATGTCATCAACAAAGACTTCTATGATTAACTCCTTACCATGATCTAATTTGAAGTATAAGTTACTATCAACAGTACCTTTAGTGAATCCAAGCTTCAGTAGGTATTTTTCCAATCTAGCGTACTAGGCTTTAGGGGCTTGTTTAAGTCCATATAGATCTTTCTTCAACCTGAAAACCATATCTTCTTTATCTGTTAGCTAAAATCCGTCTGGTTATTCAATGTACAGTTCTTCTTCTAGTTATCCATTTAGAAATGTAAAATTTACATCCATTTGATAGACTTTATAGTTCTTGTGTGCAACATAAGCAAGAAATAATCTCACAGCTTCAATTCTAGCAACAGGGGCAAAGGTTTCTTCAAAATCCATACCTTCCATTTGAGAGTACCCTTTACATACTAGTCTTGCTTTATTCTGGACCACTTCACCTTCTTCATTTAGTTTGTTTTTGAATACCCACTTAGTACCAAACATATTCTTGTCTTTAGGCCTAGGAACCAGTAGCCATGTGTCATTCTTCTCAATCTGTATAAGCTCTTCCTTCATAGCTTCCAACCAGTGTTCATCTTGATAGGCTTCAATGGCACTCTTAGGTTCAATCTTGGAAATCAGACAATATTCTTCTACAATATTTCTTCTAGTTTGCACTCCTTTACTCTTATCTCCTATGATTTGACTTTCAAAGTGATTCAACTTTACATACCTTGGAGTCTTGGGACTTTCTCAGACCTCTGTGTCTTCTAAACTTTCTTCTACACTTGCACTTGAATGTGCTTCCTGACTGACTTGATTTACCAAAACAAATTGAGGTTGCTTCACTAGAACATATGGAATAATCTGAAGTAGATTTGGTGTCTGAGTGTTCTTCCCTTGATTTGTGTTGTCTTCATTTAAATCATAGTTGCAACATCTGGATGATTTGACAGAGCCCTCATCAACTTTGACATTTGCACTCTCAAAAATCTTTCTTAGTCATTTGTTATAGCACCGGTATGCCTTGCTCTTAGTGGAGTAACCTAGGAAGATCCCTTCA
>VDFB02281492.1:696805092-696877826 GCA_007258455.2 Sequoia sempervirens
AATAATGGTATTTAAGGATGATATTCTTTCTGTGGCTTTTGTTACTCACAATATGTTCAAGATTATTGTGTGGGGATACTTATTATTGGGTTATGCTATAGAAATATGAAATTATACTATGGTAATGGAAATTGTGTATGGTCTTGCTACTATAGCTAATAATTATATTGTGTTACATATGCTAGAATTATTAGTAGCCTGGGTTAATTTTCGGTTCTTTGGTTAACATTATGCTTGAAGTCTTCTTTATCTATATTAGGTATGTCTTGAGTATTATTTGTGGCTAAGAAAAAAAAAGGATTATAAGATCTATGAGGTCATATGTAGTTTCATTATGGATTGTTAATGCCTATAATTCAACTATATGATGATCTTATCTATATTGTTTCTATTTTTCTTTAGCATGACTCCTAAAATGATTGTGCTTAAAGGAATAATATAATCAATGTTGTAATTTCAAAGTTTAGATGGTACTTATGGATCCTTATTGATACATATTATTTATTAGATAAGAAGGGAAGGGATTTGACCCTTAAAAAAAGGAAAAAAACAGAGCCAAACAGCTCAGCAAAACAAATTGGCCCAACACAGCCAAACAAAGAAACAACAACCACATAGGACCAGTCAGAAACAACAAACTACATGAAACTATTCAAGGAGCAGTGCTTGAACCAAGCATAGCCTCAGAGGGAAATTTAAATGAAACTAGAACCTTCTTATAAGAATACTTCTTCTTTCTATGTATCATTGTCCAAGAAGAATTAGAAATTGAAATTGAGAGATTTGATAAGAGGGAGAAGACTCCCCTCTAGAGTAGCAGACAAGAGGAACAACTAATACTTCAAGTTAAGCATCTGAAACAACATCACTTTCTAAAACAAGGTTAGTAGGAGAAGCACTTTTTATAGCATTAGGAACAACCATAACTAGAGAATGTCCTGCAGTATCCACAAGAGGAGAAACATCCACCATAACCGATTCATGTGATGCAAAAAGAACCTGCAAAGGAGAGTTTGTAGGGGCAACGAGAGCATCGTTGATATTAGTTTCTCTCATAGAAGGACAAGGAGTCCTTGAGTCTTCATTAGAAGAAGTAGAATCAGTAGCAAGGTGTACTTTTTAGTGCTCGCAGAGTGAATTCTTCCACCAAGTAGAAAAGGAAATAGTGTGGGAGCCACAATAATAGACATGGGCCATGTGACCAACAATAAAATAACATCTACAGTGAAATGGAAGACCCTCGTAATCCACCATCTGAGACCATGACCAATCATTCACCTACAAAATCACCTCACCAGGATCCTAGCAAAGGTGGTATGGGTAAATTTTTGGCAGCCTTATCCACTTTCAAGAATCGGCCTATGGCATTACCAATTCCCTCATAGGCAGAGGAGCACCAAAATTGTAAGGGAAGATAAGGAAATGTTACCCAAATAGGAATACAATCTAAGGGTTCATTCAAAGGATTAAAATAATAAACCCAAGGTCTAATGGAGAGGGGGTGAGAATCCCAAACGCACACGCCATAGTCTAGAATAGCCTATCTATCTTCAGGAAAACTGAAACCCACAACAAAAAAACCCCTTACCGAAGGCTAAATCTCCATCGAACCATCAACTAGAGGAGACCAATGGTTGGTGATCAAAACATGCAAATCAGGGATGGAAAGCCACAACCAGAAAAATCTACAAATAAGAGCATTTTTAGAGTAACAAGTAATATTTTCAGCAACTTCCTTACCAAGAGAGACAACAAGAGCACTGTCTACACACTACAAAGGATTCACAACATCAACAAAAGAAAGTTGAACGTGGACACCCACCTCACTAGTTGAGAGAGCCGCCCCCACAACCACATCCATATTAGGGTAAGTTGTAGCCACATTTTCCACATCCACCCTAGACCTAGTGTTAAACACAACCTCACCAACCAAAGGCACAACAAAGGGAGGTCCCACAAAATACCTAGCCAAAGCCACCGACGTTGAAGATAGAGAACAAAGATCCATGATGATCAGGTTGCAACTAGGCGACTACACCACTAGGCGGGAGATATCCTACAAAGAACCATTTAATTTTTGGGCAGAGCGGGAGGTGCCAAAAACATCACAATTCAAATCCTAGGTAGGGTGGGAGAATGCCATAGAGAGTATAAGATTTATGATAAATATACTTTTTGTTGATACATGTTGAGTTCCATCAATGAACCATAATATAGTGGGACCTCACTAGGAGCCTTATCAAGGCTTTCTTATTATTGTTGCATCATAACAAAATTTTGAATAGTATTATCTAAGCATATTTCCTAATTTTAGATTGAGTCAGAATTACCTAGTAACCTTGTACCTAAGTATGTTTGTATCTACATTCCTAGAGAGAGATATAATGGATGATAGAATCTTTGAAAATACCTAGCTAACCCTTATTATTTGTGTAAGAGAATCTTATTGTGTATAGAATCTTGGTGTTTTTGGAAATAAAAAGTAATATTATTAAGTAACATTTAATTAACCCCCTTGCATAGAAATGTATTACCATTATTTTTTATTTCGATGAGGGATTTTTTGTGTAGAAACTCCAAATATATGTTCCTTAAGAGAAAAATGTGAGGAAAAGTACAAGTGACTTTCACTCTATTTGGAAGAGGGTATGGAGGTGGTCCTAGGGTGAAGGATGCCATTTCGACCTCAAGTTTGTATGGGGGAGTTTAAGGTATAACTCCAAGGTTTGGGGTAGTTAATAAACTAAGTTTACCTTCCCTCTTCAAACTAATTTAAATTTAATTTTGAAACTAATATTAGATGGCTATGAATGAGTCAAGGGAACTTCATAACTCATATCTAATAATGACGTGAAATTAGGGAAACATAATCTTCTTAGGTGACAATAGATATTCTTATTTTCTAGGGAGGTTTCCCACTATTAATAGGGTATGAGCAGGATCATCATGGAAAAGATAGGCCCTTAATGGAAAAAAATTCAAAAAAATCAGAGTTAGGAAACTTGACGTAAAAATTTGAGTAAGTTATTTATATTATTTCAAAACTATATAAGAATAGAATCTATAGAAAATTGAATGTAGTTTCTAAACTACTAGGTTTATTTAAAAAATAAAAAAATGTATTTGGTAAAAATTTGAAATTTCAATGTAGTAGTAGTTAAATTTCAGGGAAAAATAAGTAGGTGTCTATCTGACCACCCTAACCACAATAAAATGATAATTATTTTTTATAAGATCTTAGATATAAGTAGAGGACTCATGTTTTGATGTGATACATATTTTTTTGTAATTTTTTTTCAAGTAAATAATTAATTATGAGTTTTTTATTACAACTTTTAAAAAATATAAAAACTCGTATGTCTGACCACCTTAACTTGGTCAAAACTTCATGAAATTCAATTTTTTTTTTTTTTAATCCTATAGTATATGAAATATAGAATGTGATGCATGTTTTTGATTCAAAGCTATAGATGTTTTTCAATCAGCCTATCAATTAGGACTTTAGTCGTAATTGAAATAGAAAATAAATAATAATTATTTATTAAATTCAAAGTAAAGCATAATTTATATTGTGGAAAGATGAGAATCTCTTTTAAAAACCCTTTTCATTTCATAAATTTTGGGTAAAAAAAATGTCGATAGCCACATGGGCCATCATATCACTTACATATCACCACTTTTTGGCCCATCATGATACTGGACATACCCATTATACAATTAGATCCATGTTGAGCTTAGGACTGAGACCCTAAGGGTGGCCTTTTCCAACTACAAGGGTAAGCATTACCAAAATGATAGGGAATTTGATTTATTATATCTATGTACTAATCATATCAATTATATACTAGGTTTCCAAATAAGAATTATTTTATGTAAATGGATATTGAATCATTATGAGTTTGGATAGAGGGAATCTTATAAGGATTCAATGCACTACTTTTGTACTAATAAATTATCCCTAGAGCCATAAGATAATTGAATAGTTTACAAAACACCTTTTAGGTAATGTAACTAGATTAATTAGCCATGGTATAAAATGTTCTAATAATTGTTATATCTATATTCTAGTACAATATTATGTCACAATGTTAAATTGAGATTGGTACAAAAGTTGGCTTCTCTTGCAACACAAGATGGATGGAGTAAGTACTATTTGAGGGAATACATAGAGGCTATATACACCCCAAGATGCAAATTATTCCTCTCCTTTGAAGCTAATTACTTGTTGGTAAATACTATAAGCATCTTAAGATAAGCTTATCAATGCTCCATCTTGGCAATAGCTAGGAGTGTATTACACCTATAGATTATTGAGATAGAAGGATGGTTTATATCAGAGGTATGTGGGTCTTATGGAAAACAACATGTATACATTGTATGCCTTATGGTAATCTAGAGGCCTAGATGGTTTTTAACACTATCATGTTGGCCTTGAAGTTAGTGAGATGTAGGAAATGGATGCATAGTGATACAATAGAGGTCTAGATGGTTTCCTCTAGTGGCATATGGATCTTAAGGCTAGTGGCATGTAGGAAATGGTTGTCGATATCTACCAACCTTAGGATTTCCATATTGACATGGTGTATCAAGAGTAATAGTTTGTGTTTCATATGTGATGTGTTTGTTAAAGAGCCATATTTGGTGTTGATCACAAGTAGTATGAGATTCTTGTAATCATCACTTTTGGTGTAGAATATTTAGGAAAAGGATGGGAACCATAGTGTAGTGCATGATGCACCAACACCCATTTTCTATCTGGTATAAACTAAAAGGGTAGGTTCAGTCACTCATTATGGATGTGGTAGTTACTGACTATTAGTATGTTAGCCAATGATTATGTTCTTCTATAAATAGCCTTAGGTTTTGTGCACATAGTTATACTGGTTCCCTTGTTAGTGATGTCATCAAGTAGCATATAATGCTTGATTTTCAACTCTTAACAGGCCTATGTGATGGTAAACCAAGTAATGGGATTATGCATATAGTAGATTGCATCCATTTTCATGGTCTCAATTATTTTTATGTGAATATGTGATGCAGGTGTGGATCATTCAACTAGATATATGTGATATATTCTTAATCTAGTAATTATTAGATGTGGGATGTGCATATGAGCTATACACTCTTATATTTGTGATATTTGTATGAGCGAGTCATTGTATTGTGATAGCCATACAATATAGTTACTCTTATACTAGTAATTTTGTATATGAACTAGCTACACCATGTGTATGAGCTAGTAATTATTGGAGATGTGATGTTTGTATAAATTGTTCAAATTTTATAGAATGAATTCATGCTTGAGACAATCATTAGGTGAAATTGGAATTATGGAATGATATGACCACTATGTGAATATGTGTATTGATGTATAGTAATGATTGATATTGGTTAGTATAAAGTCAACACTTTATGGTACTTTATTATTATTCTATTGCTAATGGAATAAATTAATAGTCATGTGTTACAAGCGAGATGAAAGATTTCATACAAGAGAAGAAGATGAACTTTCTCTATCATCAATTTATGAACTATGAAGCTTCTAATTTTCCAATTTTCCAAAAGAGATATGTATGCAAGGTCATTATGAATGAACCATCAAGATTTAGATTTTGGCATCATCTCCCAAAAGCTTAACATTTTCTAGTGTAAACTTAAGCATTGAGTCATCACCCTAATGGTGGTTGACTAAGTTAGTAATTGTAGTTAATTAAATTAATTAAAAAATAGCATTAGCCGAGGAGTAGCCATTTCAGAAATTAACCAAATTTTATTGAGCACATCATGTTGTTATCGATATGAGGCGAGGAGATTTTATTCATTTTAATAATAATATAAATCTAGCCTTGTTAACTAGAAAGTACAATTTTGTATCAAGAGTTTTCCATATAGAAACAAGGTACACAAACAAATACAACCAACTACAATAAATTATATGGAACGAGTGACTGAAATCCATTCTATCAGTGTTTTCCAATCTAGAAACACCATAAGTTACTCAATGTCAATAGCAATGCAGTAAAAAATTGAGGGTTTGCACGATGGTATTTCAATTGCTGAAAATCCATTAGATCGTTTGTTCATGTTGGCAACACACACACCAATCATTTCTTTCAAAAGTTCACTTTGCTAGATTTTTGGTTGAGATTTAAATTCATCTATCGCCATCCACTAAACAAAGCAATTTCATTTTATTTTCTTAAAGTTTGACATCACTTAAGTGATATTGAAATTATCCAGCATAAAAAATAGGGCCTTTTGATTAAATTCATACCTTTGCTGCTGAAATTTTAGTATCTTCTATTACAATGTCGAAAGAAAGGGGTTTCAACATGCACATGAAAAGTTGATCAGATTTTCCAAAAGCAGCATTGTTACCATCCCTGTACTTCATGCATCGATGATTATTAGAAAGCTATATCCAATCCTAGCATCTACTGATAGAATTTCTTTCCACCAAGTGTATTTTGCAAGACCACTATAGGGTTCAAAATTATTCATTGGTTTGAATGAACCAAAAGAGGGTTTGTTTGAACCTAGGTTTGAGAAAACCCATTAAATGCATCCCACTAAAAAGCACATGCAAATCCCTTTTTGAAAGGGGGTTCGAGCGAACCCCCCCTTTCCCTAATCCATGCTCTCTACCACCAAAAAAATAAAAAAAATTCTCTTCGAAGCTCAGGTTGAGAATGAAAATGGAGGATACTTTACGAACCCAACAGGAATCAGGTAGTCCTCAGAATGAGCTATCCAATGACTATAATTTTAATATGTTTTGGTTTTATTATCTATTTTTTATTTTAATTTTATTAAACATAGGTTTTTCACCGAAAATGAAGCTCTTTGTTTTGCACATGTGGAAAAATAGAAGATTATAAAAAAAAAATTGAAAAATATGAGTGCACCAGATATTGAAGTCCTTGATCCAACAAGAAAAAAAGGAATTTCGATACATACAAAAAAAGTTACACATTATACAATCCGCCTATGTCTGAATTGTAATTAGTTTTACTTCGAAACTTGATTAAGGAAAAAAATTCAATAAAACACTATCTAGCCAAAGTGTAAGCACTAGATGTTGGAGTTAAAAATATAAATTCAAAAGAATTATAATTTTATCCTTCATGGAAAAAAGGTTATGCATTATACGGTGAGCGTCACTCCTTAAAAATGTTGTTTTATGAAAAAAAACTAGTTTTTGAGGGAGATGGAAAAAGTGGTGCAATCTGATTTCAAATTTTTTGAAAAACATATATTTATAATCTACAGAAAAAATTTCATGAAACTCTAGTTCGCATCATCTTCAAATTCCTCACATTTTAGTCGCTATAGGTGCCTGAAAGTGAAGATTTAGTTAGAAAAACTTATTTCAATGTCCAATTTGGCCAAAAATTGTAAACCACTATTGTGGGATCACCCTATACCTATCCATCCTAAAGACTCAGCCTCCATTAACTAACATACAAATTATAACTTTGCAAGTTCTCATTTTCAACCTTTGGCTTTGTGGCTTCCTCCCATTACAACACTTTGATTTCCTATTAACTAATCTCATGTTGTGCCCTACACCCATTACCTATCTCCAACAACTCAACCCAGATAATTGAACTCCTCGCATGCCCAACACACTTTCCTCATCTTACAACATATTCCAAGTACTGCACTTCTTGTGTTGAATGATTAGTTGGTACTTCATCACAACTCATTTCCAGCATCTTGGTAATTTACAAACTTACCTCGAGTTTTCCTTGGCGCACTTCCTAGAAGACACCCTATTCTGATTTGCATCATACATACTTGGTCTACCAACCTCAATCCGTCAAGCTACTTTGCATTCCCATTGTACTATTTGGTAGCATTCCTTGCACCCACTTCGACTCACAACATTGCAACCCAAAGAAAAAATCAATATCTGTTTGAAAACCTACCTCCTATTTTTAATGCCTTTACCAAGCTCATTTTCACTAGCATTGACTTCATTGACTTTGTTCTACCCATAATCCTTATGATTTGGCATCACCTCTAAACATACTACATTCCTTCCTTGCTAAGTCTTACTGACAAGCACCAAAGTCCAAGTATCCAAGACTCAACTCCTAATGGTTTCCCAATCTCATGACATTGTCTCTTGGTCAGCCCCCACAACTACCAATTTGACTTGCCACCCTATCAGCTTAACTTCCCTAAATTTCTTTTGATCCAAGTAGTACACATCCACTGTGGACAAGGTAATTCCTCATTTTCCTTTTTCTTTTCCCATCCTTTGTGACAGCCCAATCTTAGTTCAAAACTTTAGGCCTCACTCACGACCTTCAAATTTTCCTTGAACCCAATGTCTTATACTTTATCCTACACAATAAATTTTGTGTCCTACACAAGTCCCCTATTCCTATCACATTTTCTTTACATGTCCCTACAATGTACTACTCCAAGCAACTTGGTCCCCAACTTGAACTTTGCAACCATGACAATGCCAAGAATTCTGATCTAAATTGTTGCACTTGAACTTTTGCTCAGCCAAACAATCAACTCGACACTCATGTTAACATTGTGGTCTTTTCGAATTCCTTGACTTCCAAGGAAATCTTGTTTCCCCTATACGAGTTCTTGTGACCAAATCTCTCTCCTAAGCTTCATTCAATTCGACATCCCAACAAGAGTTTTCTATGCACACATGGGCTGCAGTTGAGGTCACATCTAGAACCTCTTGTGATAATGCACCAAATTCTTACTTGGCTAGGGCACCACTCTCTTTGAAACCTACATTGAGTCCACTCAGTTTGTACTTACTTGCATCAACTTTGAATCTAGCTTTTCTAGCATACCTATTTCATGAATTAAACCTAGTTCAATACAAAACTCACACCTTGCCTACTTCACTCTACATGAACTAGTGAGGCATACCCTTACAATGAAAGCATCTGATACCACCCTCCAATGCATCAAAAAATCCCTACATGTCATATTTTTTCACTTGAAACAATCAGGCCCACAATTTAAGCCAAAATAGCTATCACCTTAGAACTTTCCCACGGACATTGACCTAGTCCTTCTCCCTCTTTGTATTGACCTATTTCTCAATTACCAATTCCAACTCATCCACCCCTTTTATGACCATGTCTAGTTGATCACTTAGTCTACATGCACCTCTTGTACCATAGAATTAGGCCCCTAGCTCTGTTTCATCATCCCAAATGCAAACCAACCCTAACATGATTTTAGTATCCTCTCCTGATATGCCTTGGATTAACTTAGGTTGACACTAGTGAATCCTTCCTTCATAATATTTTGGACCACTTGGTAGCCCTACCACCTCAACATTTCTCTCCTTTTAGCCTTTGATCAACTAAGCTACTCCTTTCGTAGGAGTTCCAAACTCCCTTTTTATGCTCTAATACCAACTCCTTGGTATTAAGGGAGTCCCTAACTCAACCTTATAGCTCTGATAGGAAATATCATGGAGCTAGACCAATGTGATTCCCAAACATTCTCTTTTTTTCCAAAAAAGGTCTAGCCTCATGTGACACTAGCAAAACTTAGTCACGAATCCATTATGGAAAAGCATTTTCTTGTTTCTAGACTATGCCTCCAATACTCAAGTGTTCAACAACTAACTTAACTTCAAACACACACACCACATAATGGTAGTGCAAGTGGATCGTTCTCACCGAGCTTCTTCACTTTGGTGCACTTTACACTCCTCCTTGCACCTAGTGCAACCTTGTCCACTCATTTAGACTACTATTGTTCCCTGCACAACACCTCTTCTTCCTACCAAGTTCTCACCCTAGTGTCCCCCATAAGATAGGCTCTTTGTAGAACTCCAAGTCCTCACCTCTATCCAGTTTCCACCCTCAGTACATTCCACTCCTTGATATGTTCCCTTAGTACTCAAGCCAAGCTTCCTGACCTTGTCATAGATTAGACTCCTTGTATAGACCGTTGTCCCTACTTTTTTGCACACATATACTGCATGTCTAATATTCCCAATGTTGGCATCACACATTGACCTCCTTAGTTCCTTGCAAACTCAAGCCACATTTCACCATGGGATGGCTAAACTCTGTGAACTAGCTCCTTTGTCCATACCTACAATCTCTCCTTGGACTAGTTTCAAGCCACCATCTAAATAACCCCATTGATGAACTCTATTCCTCATGTATCCCAAGCATTTCAACCAACTGCATGCACACATACAAATCCAAGCTCCATGGACTTATCTTCCAACTTACATTCCTACTTGAGCTCTAAGCTCTCTTTTCCATGATCCAACCAAACCCTCCTTGATGTTGGACTCATCTTCAACTTGGAAGTGCTCTTGGAACATCATTTCGTATGGACCATGTCCACTATTTTGACCATGCATCTCAACATGCCTTAGTTATCTCTTTGGACTTACCTCATGGCATGACTCCATTATGAGCACTCATATGGGACCTTGTCCTCAAAGTCATCCTACCCCACAATTCCAAGGTATTTGGGATCCCTGACCCCAATGCAACATCTGACTCCTCAAGGTAATCTGGGGGTGTTCCCAACACATCACCCCACCAAATCCGTTGACATGGATACATTGTTCCACATCCCACACCCACATAGCTCACTAAACTCTTTCAGATCCAAAATTTCAACATAGAGAACCCTCATGTTTCTAATCACCCCACAATGTAGAGCCTATTTACTCTTCTTCACTACTTTCAAGCCCTAGACAACTCCTTCGGAGTCATCCTCCACATTGGCTCAGTTACTTCACTACTAAGATTGGGACTTTATGTATGTGGACCCACCATAAACCTCACTTCCTAGGAGCAAGGTGGAGAAAAAATTCTTCACTCCTAATATCCATGTAGAACACCTTCCCACAAGATCAAGTGGTGGAATTACTCTTCTTCATCCCTAGGGGAGGTTTCCTTGGTCACCCCTTGAGATCCCAATATCATTGGATGCCTATGTGCACTCCTGGCACTTGGCTCTTTCAACCAACACTGCCCCCCTTATATAATTTTTTTGGTTGATTCTCAAACAATAGTAGGTTGAACCACAATTTTGGTCCACCACCCCAATTTTTGATTTGGTCCACAATGCTCAGCCTCCAACTTTGGGCCATTACACCAATGTTTGGAATGGGCAAGTCAAACTCCCCGAGCCTTCCAAAGACCTCCAAACTTTTCCTTTAAGATTCCTACTACGACTTCTCATCATCCAATTGGACTCCAAGCCCAACTCTGCTAGAACACCCTGCTAACCCTGTCACTCTCCCAATC
The DNA here is from genome assembly GCA_007258455.2 of Sequoia sempervirens. Classification (NCBI taxonomy): domain Eukaryota; kingdom Viridiplantae; phylum Streptophyta; class Pinopsida; order Cupressales; family Cupressaceae; genus Sequoia; species Sequoia sempervirens. The sequence goes on from VDFB02281492.1 coordinate 696,816,357, forward strand.
TTGGGTCCTATCCTAACCCTAGTGCACCCCTTGTACACACCCTACTAGTACCCTTATTGGAACACCTTGTGCACCAACACTAGAATGCCCTTTCCACTCCTAAGTCCAACCTAGTACTACTTTTGGAGTACACTATCCCAACCCTTTGAACACTAGCACTCTGATTTGAGATGCCCTAATCCAATTTTGGAGCACCCCTAGTACTCACTTTTGGTCCTACTCCTCAGGACCTTTGTATTCACTTGAAGCGCGCACCCAGTGAGCTACTAGTCCCTTACAATATTTTTAGTAGTGCAGTTACATGTATGGTTAACTCATCCTTGTCATTGACAAGGAAAGCCACAATTTCGACTTCATGTGATGCATTATTAGGAATAGTAGAAGGAGCTTGAAGGATCAAAACATTAACATCACATATCAATGTTCTGCATGAAGATAGTGAAATCCTGCCTGCAACTCAACATAAAGTATAGAAATTGTATCCAATAATATACTTGTGACTCCATATTAATTAAAAAAGTATCATAGACATTAATTTCTCAACAAATGTTTCTGCATCACAAAAAATCAATGGTGGTAGCGATTTTATTAATAACTGACCTGAATCGCAAGGGGAACTAGTTTGGACTGTTCCTTAGGCACCTTAATCCACACCGCCTTCTTACTCTTGTCAGCCCAGTACCAATTAAAGCTAAGAGTTAAGAAAGTGATGCCCTCACTGAAGATGCAAAACGACGAACATCATTATGCATTCTTTGTATGTCCACTTCTACATCATCATATCTGTCTTCCCGGGCATTTAACAATTCATGTATTTCTTCTCCAGACAACTTATTTAAGACTGTTTGAACGTTTTGGATGGCATTATCATTGGCAGAGGAATGATGGGAATGCCATTGAGTCATGGAAACTACTAAGCACTAAGCAGCGACCTTCCAAAACAAAAGGTTCAATAACTAACAAATAGAAACCTAAGCAAACAGTATTAGTGCAACAGGCAATGCTTACCTATTGAGTGCCGTTGTGAGCGAGATGTAAATTGGCTTCTTCCTGAGCGTTTTCAAAAGGAGGAATAAATGAAGTAATGGAAATAACAATGTGGTACAGGAGGAAGGTGTATATATAGCAATAGTCAGATTCGAGAAGAATCATGCAAATGAAGCTTTTTGGTGAATGCTTCGGCGTTGTGGCAATCAACTGCTGCTGCTCTTCTGTCCCTCTTCCTACGATTTAATATTAGTTGTTATACGCGTTGGGAAAATTCAGTTCTTGTATGCTAACCAAAGACAAAGTGTGAAAAACTAACAAACATCGAAGAACATGAAAAACATTTACTATTGTTTGGAAGCTTAGTAATTGCAAAGAAGGGACATCAATACTTGTAATTAACGACGGAGTAGCAACATGGAAATTGTTATTGGTCTTTCCTCTTCTCTGCTACGTTTTAATATAAATAAATGGAAATCATTGATTATCTGATAAGGAAAATTTCAACCCATTAAGCTAAAGGAACCACAAATTTCTCAAACAGTGCTTTAAATAAGCTTTTAATTGCTAGGAAGGTTCCTGTTAGTCTCGAGGGACTTTTGGCCATGTTTTGGACATTCAGTTCCCGATAGAGCTTAATATTTGTCAACATTTGAGCGATAGATATATCTGAGCGAGTAGAATATTTGACTGCCCCGCCTATCCAAATCCTTCTTGAACAAGCGTCGATCGAAGTAGCTCTATCGGTAACTGAATATCCAAAAAATCGTCGAAAGTCCCAAGAGACGAACAGGAACCTTCAAAGTAGTTAAACGCTTACGTCATATATATACACATACCTTGTCTACTTTTATCTTTTTATCCATGTTTGATTTAGTTTTGTCAAATAATTATTTGACAGAAAAATTTAAAGGGTTTTTATTTTATTTGAGATATTTGTGTTTAATGAAATGAATTACAATTTTCTTCGTATTAATTAAAATTTAAAAATATTTATACTAATAATTATTTTGATAAAAAATATTAATATGTATAAAAGATAAATTATTTTAAGAGAAAGTCATATTATATATTTATATTATATTTATAAAGTAAATACTTGTTTAAAGTAAATTATATATTTTTAGAAAATGAAATATTTAATCATTAATTGATTATAAAGAATAAGTTTGTTTTTAAAGTCTATAAAATTACAAATGTATTCAGTCAAGTAAATTATATAAGAAGTAAACATCTAATTCTTGGTTAATTATAAATATATTCATTTTCAAATTGTATAAAGGAAAAGAAGTATTAATTCATGTAATTAAAAAAAAAAACATAACATTTAATTGTCCAATCACAATAAACAATTAAATTTATGTTTGAAAAGTATAAAGGTCAATAAATATTCATCAATGAAATAAAAAAATAAAATAAAAATGATCTAGCATCTAATAGTCATTTGATCATAAATAAATGTTATTTTGAAGTTGGCATTAGCCTCTTCAATGCAAATGACCCAAATTCTAGCTCTTAATATGTTTGTGCATGGTATACCTAGCATTAGAACTACTAACCTAAGGAAGACTAGAATCTTATAACCTAAAACTTCACCAAAGCAATTATTAACACAATAAATGCTTAACTTTTATTTAATTTCATATTAGATATCTACCAATGATTTTCTTCATTAATTATTACAATACATATGCTTTAGAACAAAATGTACATAAATTTTACATTTAGTGTTATATTAATAATGTATATTGATTGCTTTCAATCTAAGCTAGTAATAATTAATTCAATTCTCATTATTTTTTTACATAGAATTTATGCAAAATACATGTTGGCCAACATTTCAATTGATTTCCACATATTCCAAATCTAATTTCTATCATATGTAATTGATAAGTATAAATACTTCTTATAGTGGCTTCCTAGAGATCCTATGTTTTTTTATGATATGAACCACATTGTCTTCTTCTTATTTGATACTTGAAACACACCTTTTTTCCTAAATTGCAAGCATGGTAAATATCTCCTATATGCCTTAATTGTACTATGCATCTTTAGATAACACTTTATCACATTCGTTACAATATTTAACATTAGTTGCACCATGAAGTAGAAGTAGAAGTGGAAGTAAGAGTATTTTCATGTAAAGGAATGGTAGTGTAGAATAATTTTTACATAGTTTACATCAGGGTATGTGTAGGATCATCATGGAGAAAACAAGCCCTTAAGTGGCAAAAAATTTAGAAAAATCAGAGTTAGCCAACTTGACGTAAAAATTTGAATAAGTTATCTATATTATTTCAAAAATATGTAAGAATAGAATCTCTAGCAAATTGAATGTAGTTTCTAAACTACTAGGCTTATTTTTCAAAAAAAATCTATTTGGTTAAAATTTGAAATTTCAATGTAGTAGCACTTAAATTTTAGGGAAAAAATAAGAAGTAGGTGTCTGTGTAACCACCCTAACTACAATAAAATGATAATATATTTTTATAATATTTTAGATATAAGTAGAGGACTCAAGTCCCAATGTGATGCATATTTTTTTGTAATTTTTTTCCAAGTAAATAATTAATTATGAATTTTTTATTACAACTTTAAAAAAATATAAAAACATATATGTCTAACCACCTTAACTTGGTAAAAACTTCATGAAATTCATTTTTTTTAATCCTATAGTATGCGAAGCATAGAATGTAACACATGTTTCAGATTCAAAAAATGTGATACAGTTTAAAAGCTATAGATGTTTTTCAATCAACCTATCAATTATGACTTTAATCGTAATTCAAATAGAAAATGAATAATAATTATTTATTAAATTCAAAGTAAAACATAATTTATATTGGTGGAAAGCTAGGAATCTCCTTTAAAACCCTTTTTGTTTCATCAATTTTGGGTTAAAAAAAAGGTGCCAACCACATACCCATCATATTGCCACTTTTTAGCCCATCATGATCTTGCACATACCCGTCACTTTTTCTTTTGAAATTCACCCACCATATCTTGTCACCAACCATAAATGAATCTGATGATAATTTTTTATATGATTTTTGGAAGTTGATAGTATTTTTAGGAATGCTTTAGGAGAATTTTATGAATGGAAAAATAATTTTATCCAAACCAATTGAGTTTTATAATACCCTAATGAAAATAATATTTTTCACATCACTAGGTTACACAATTGTTTGAAATATGTAGTGGTTATGGCATAGGTTGACTCAATATCTTAGATCAACACCTATAACTGTACATTGATAGTTTTATTATTCTTATCTACTAGGCCGTCTTATGTCAGGCTTTCTTTCATTTTACCATGTCTATTGTACTTGGTAGAAATTCACAAGCTAGTCCAAGCATGCCATTTTTATGCATCAACAAAAACCTTACTCACTTGGATGACACTTTATTAAAATATGAATAAAATTCACTTCAAAGGGTGAGTTGTTTTATAATTGAAGTGTATTACTTAATGTTTTTCCTTCTGTAGTACTAGACTCTAAACATACTTTACCACTTCATGTTACATTTTTTCCTCAATTTTGGTGTGTCTTAGCTTCTCTTTCCCTAGTTACACAAATAGGTGTTCTACAATGGGAACAAACATTAAGGGTAGACACACGTGCTTTTGCAAGGAGTTTAAATTCCTAGCAAAGGGTTCAGTAAATCTCCATATTGATCATTTCATCAACTAAATTTGTTTTGAACATTAAATTGTTTTTTGTTATATGTGATGAAGGCACATAAATACATTTTAGACATATACTTGCTAGTCATCCTATAGCTTAACATAACTATAATGTGTCATTTAGAAGACTAAAATATTTCTCTTCCTCATCTAAATCTAGATGTCTTTTTTTTACCTTCTATTGATAAAATTTTACAATGACCCAAATTTCATCAAATTTTATATGATGAGATACATATATCAATTATTCCATGTCATCATCTACACATATTTGTTATCATGCCAAGTATGGTTGTCACCAATAGGGTTTGGAGATCATCATCATTAATCTCTTTTTCCACCTATCAGTTACTCTCACCATGTTTAGTGATTACTCTATAGCTACACTTGCAGTAGATATGTTGACTTCTATTTCCTTTTAAATTAATAAAATATGCAAAGACACTTCCTACAATAATCTATTATGAAATAAATATAAAATAATTAATCTTATAGTCACTATGAATGACAACACAAATATTTATAATTATAACACAATCATGCACTTAGGAAAATATTTTTCTGAGAGAAAAATTCCACTCTAAATAAAGAAGTTGTGTATTACCAACAAGAATTAATCAGTAATAATAAAATACCCAAGGAATAATAATATCAACAAAATGTAAAATTTGGAGTAATTCTAATAGGGTAATGATACATATAAATATACACCGCACATACTTCAACCCAATAACCTAATAAATAGACAAAACTAAAAGTGTAAACCACATGTATTTTACCAAAGCCATGAGCCAAATTAATGGCCCAAAAGGGGCACCACATCTAGCCCAAATTTCAACACCATATTATATGTGGTCATCAATACACTATATTTAGAAAATGACTTAAACCTACTTATAGATCTTCATAGCCTCCTTCTAAAATGGGATCTCCATTTTCACATATTCGAACCCCATGTAGATATTATGTATGAAACAATTAATAAAATATCATAATTCTGGTCAAATTCCAACATGACCCTCCTCTTAAATTATCTTATGCAAAAAGAATCGATCATAAGGAACTTTCATATTTTAATTTCATAATTTTCTCTTACAAATGATGATGCCATTAGTTTCTCTAGAGCGCATTATATGATAGTTGAATTGTGGCCATGCCATAAATGCCAACTACAAGTGGGATGCACTTGTTTTGATGTGAGTAAAATTATTAAAAATAATTAAATTTAAAAAATACACAATATTTGGATGTAAGGTTGAACCACCTTTCTCATTATTGTTTGACTTATTAAATACCTTAAAAATATAAAATAGGAACTTTAGTACAATCATCTAACTACTAGGATTGAAGAGGAACATAATCTTAGTATGTGAGCTAAACTACTTATATGCTCATAAGCTTCATTAATGCATGTGATTTTTTTTTTAATGTATCAAATTTCTTCAAAATTACCTTTTCATCCTTTATAATATGTTAAAAACGGTATTGAACATAAATGTACTTAGTCCTTCCATGAAAGGCATGATTCATTATGAATTATACAACACTTTAGTTGTCACACCAATATAATAGCTTTATAGTCTACCTTCAAATATTAACATAGTCTTTATATATCCAAATGGCATCCTTACAATGGCTTCCTTATTAATATTAGTAAATTTGGTCAGTGTTCTAAATATGACAAAATTTTCTTAGTTTAACAACACTACTAATTATCTTATGAATGAGTTTTCACCAATGAGCTTATGTAATTATGCATGTTTTCCTTGAGATTTGAATCACCTATTTTCTATATTTTGAATTTTAACAAATATTTTATTGTCTATTTTTTAAAAAAGTTGAAACACTCTTAACCCAATATGAACAAAAAAGCAACTTTTTAGGACCATTTGAAAAAAAAAACTACTTTTAAGCTATAAAATACTATAATTTTTCATTCGCATTCTATAAGCACATAATACTAACATTAGTTGACTACTTTTTAACCTTATGAAATCTCTAATAATATAGTTTTTTACATTATAATACATATTAAATAGCATGTCTAATATTGTAATACCTAGGGGGTTCATTTCACAGTTATTATTATATGGATTTATTTTATGCTTCTTATCCTACTACATATGTTTTTCTATTTTACATTATGGATCCTACTACTTCAATTAAAATGAAACATTGAAGTATATAGTTTTCAAAAAAATAAAGGACACCATAACTGTTGAATGAGAATAGATCCTCATTGTAGAGAAAAAACTAAGATAAAATGAGATGAACCCTTAAACATAATTATTGAAATTTTGAATTATTTATATAATTCTGTCAAAAAAGATGTAACACAAGGTCAACTTATTCCTTTCAATTTCCTTACTAATTTTAAAACTTCAAAAAATAGTTGAGATTATGTGGGATAGAGAAGTGGGATGCATAGATGATTTTTTTTAATATTTAAATTAGGTCTTATTATTATATCTTTGGCTCTACTTTTCATGCTACAGAATTACCTTTTGTACAACATCTCATATGTCTACAATTGATGAGTTTGTTGTTTCTCTCATAATGGAGCTAGACAAACCCATTCTAATGTGGTCCTTAAGTCTTCTAAATCACATGGCTTAGAGTCTCTTCAAGAGAAGAAGAAAAAAATAGTTTTATAGTAAGGATAAGAAATAGAGGAACATGGTATTAAGGATAAGAATTATTAATGTTGCAATTCTTATAAAATATATTCATCCTATTTCAAAGGTAACAAGAATTGAAGGAGAAATAATCTTACAAAGAGATAATACTCTACTTATAATGTGAAAAGAAAAGATATTAAAATTAATAAGATTACAATTCTGGTGAATTTTCTCTCATTCTCATTTTTCTTTCTAATCACTGCAAAGAAAAATAAAATTATAAACTTATCATTTGATATAGATCCAAATACAAATAAAAATAGCATACAATTTAGACAACCCATGTATCCCCAAAGCCCTCAAAAAATTGTATGTGATTCAAATTTGTTTCCAAATAGATGCAATTGACCTCAACCAAATAAAAAGATAATCTTCATATAATTAAAATTAATTTTCACATTATTTTATTCTTTTGCATGATTGAGCTATCCCTCTACAATTACACCTTACCTTTTTATCTTGTAAATTTACGTCTTGTTTTATGACATCTAATTTGTTCATTGACCCATTAATTATCAAACCTCGAGATGTTAATTTAAACTTTATTGTTGTTTCCAAAGAGTTTGTGCTACTTAATTCTTCATCTGTACTATCATTAAAATTGTGTACGAGAACTTTGTTTATCTTTTTAATGATTTAAATATGTCTATTTATAATAATAACGATTAAAAACAATCTGTTTGACATCAGGTCAAGGCTTCAGTTTTAAACTTAAAAAGCAATTGAAAATGTTTTTCAATCTTATAGGGAATCTGGTTTTTTATTTAATTAATGAATGTAGAAATATTATTAAATAACTAATAAATGACATTGCTTTGAACCGATCGACAAACAAAACGGACAAAAGCGAAACTAATCTAACTAGAGGCCAAAAAGGCACCGAATAGCAAATAAACTCTTCTTCTATTAACTCACACGAAACATTAAATTTAATAATTTCGTTGGAGAATTAACGACAATGAACATAGAATAAATTTAAACTATAGAGCCAGCTCAAAAATTCTTATATACTGTCTATGTATTATCGAGAAACTTAAAAACTTTTAAAACTTACCAAACAGTCTAGTTATGTAAAATTTTATGAAATTACACGAGCTTTAATGGATGCTAATCATCCTTTGTAAAAATGTCACCATTCAAGTATTTATGTCTATATAGAAGGATAACATTTGCTTTGCGTACTGAATCACGCGGTGACTACAATGAACTGTACACAAAACGAGTGACTGACGTCCATTCTATCACCGTTTTCCAATCAGCTATTCAGTGTCAATAGGATTGCAGTAAAAAACAGAGGGTTTGCGTGACGGTATTTCAATGGCTGAAAATCCTGTACATCTTCCATTCATGTTGGCAATACACACGTCAACCATGTCTTTTAAAAGTTTGCTTTGCTGGATTTTTGCCTGAGCTACAAATTCGTCTACCGCCATCCACTGAACAAAACAAATTTTGACATCATTTACGTGGTATTGAAATTATTCAGCTTGAAAAGTACCACCTTGTGATCGAATACGTACCTTTGCTGCTGAAATTTCAGTATCTTGTATAACAATATCAGAAGAAAGAGATTTCATCATACACACGAAAAGTAGATCAGATTTTCCGAAAGGAGCATTATGGCCATCCCTGTAGTTCATGCAGTGATAACTATTAGAAAGCTAAAGTTTAATCGATAAAACTTTCCCATCTTCTTAGCAATTATGAAACAATGTTGCACCACAGTCAGTCTATATATGATGAATTTTTTCTCTACCTGAACCCGACCACTTGTACGAATTCTGTATCGATCTGTAGAAAAATGAAGAATAAATTTAAATTAAAATAAATGCTTGAAATCATAATGCAAAGTAGTGAAAAAATCATAATTCAGAGGAAGGAGGTGAGGAAAGTGACATTTACCCCTGTTTCTTCCTTAACTTCTCTTATAGCCCCTTTGTTAATGCCTTCCCCCTATGACACATAAACTGGCCATAAATACTTTAGTGGGTGCCTTGTAATTTCATCTAAAACATAGAAGTAATAAGTTTATTTACTCTAGGCTTGATATATCGAAATTTAAATCTGATACCTGTTTTATCCTTCCTGTGGGCATTTTCCACAATCCTGAATCTTTATAAGGTCCACACTTTTCCTGGACTACGAGAACCTACATCAACATTGGCATGAGAAATTATGTAATAGATTTATCACTTCAAGTTAATGGTTAGACAGCAGTACGTTCGCCACAATCAACAGGCTTTATAAACTTTTTCATACACAACTAGGCTATATAAGAAAAAGATCAAGACTTTGGCCAGCTTTTTTGAGATATATTTTTAGCCTTCGTTGGATGTGATCATGTTTCAAAATAAGATTAACAAGTAGTCAATAGACTAATTATAATTTTTTCCATAAACATAATTGTCAGAAAAGAAATCCCACTTCACACACAATCACTTGAAACAATGAACTACTTATTACAGTTACATTTTGGTATGTGTATTAGTGCTGTTACATCATGGTTACCTCTTCCTTGTCGTTGACTACAAAAGCTGCAATTCCCACTTGATGTGAAGCATTATCAGGAATAGTAGAAATGGTCTGAGGTATCCAACGCACTAACATCACATATGATGGTTCTGCATGGTGGTACCGAAATCCCTCCTGCAACTCATCACATAGTATACAAATTGTATTATAACATATTCCGACGACTCCAAATTATTTACCAAATATTACATGACAAGCTGATTTCACAATAGATCAATGGTGGTAATAATTTTATGAAAAGCTAACCTCAATTACAACGGGAACTAGTTTGGCCTGTTCCTTGGGCACTTTAATCCACGCCGCCTTTTTCCCCTTCATAGCCAACAAGTATGAATTAAAGCTATTATTCATTGCCTTTTACATTTATTGAAGGATATGGATTTACAGTTTAGAAAGCACTAACCTGGTGTGCCCATTGAGAAAGCGATGCCTTCAGCGACGATGCAAAAAGACGAACATCGTTGTGCATATTTTCTATGTCAACCTCTACACCATCATATCTGTCTTCCCGGGCTTTCAGCAGTTCATGTATTTCTTCTGCAGGTAGCTCATTTAAAACTGTTCCAACGTCGCTGATGACGTTATCATTAGTAGCCGAAACATCATTAGTTGGGAATGCCATTGTGTAGTGTAAATTGCTGAGCAGCAAGCAGTGTCCTGCAAAAGGATAATTTTTTTTTTTTCAATACCTAACAAATAGAAACAAAAACAAACAATAATAGTGCAGGAGGCATTGCTCACCTTTTGAATGCCGGTGTGGGCGAGATTGAAGTTGCCTCTTCCTGACTTTGTGCAAAGAGAGGAATAAATGAATATAGCAGATGAATAGTAATATGTGGTACAAGAGGGAAGTATATATATGGAAATTGCTAGGGTGAGAAGAATCATACAGATGGAGGCTTCTTGGATATGAGGCGAATGCTTCGGCGTTGGAAGCAAGCAACTTCTGCCGCCCTTCCCTCTGTCTTCGTACGGTTTACCATTACTTGTTCTACGTGTTGGGAAAATTAAGATCTTATATGCAAACCAACGACAAAATCTGATAAACCTAACAAAAATCTGTGAGCACACAAAGCGTTTACCATTATTGGGAAGGTTAGTAATTGCACAGAAATGATATCGCTAGTTGTTATTAGAGACGCGGTGGCAACATGGAAACTGTTGCTGGTCTTTCCTGCTACTCTTCTACGTTTTCATATTAATACATGGAACCATGGAAGACATTGAATATTCGAGAAGAAACCTTCCAACGGTGAAACTAAAGGGACCACAAATTGTCAAACAGAGAAAATTTCCAACGGTGAATCTGAAGGAACCACAAATTGTCAAACAGTTATTGACGTAAGCGTTTAACCGTTGGAAGGTTCTCCGATTTTATTTCGACAGAAGGCTTGAACTTTCTAAACGTTGACCTTTTTAGTATATTCACCGAGGTTTCTTCCATCTTTTTTACATGTTGGATGTAGCTTAAAAATAATTTAAATAGATTTTTTATTAAACGTTTTTTTTAAGATTTTGAGAAATTTTTGGTGTTTCCATAGGATGATATAATCAGAAAATACTTCATCACGTTTTCAATAAATTAAATTATAATATTTTAATATTAATTAAATTTTAGATAAAATATATATTTAATTTCGTAAGTTTTGATTAGATTAAAATTTGAAGGGTGAGTATCCATAACAAAATAACCATAGAGGCAAAGGTGGCTCACGAAAAGTGAGACCATGAAAACAAGACTCATAAGAAGTGAGCTAGGGAGGAACAGACCATAAACTTATGCTTTTGACCATAGCGTAGTATCAGAAGAACAACCTGCAGACTTATGCTTATGACTGGAGCATTGAACCGGAAGACCAACTCATAGAACAAAGGAATCAAAAACAAAGGAAACCAACTTGAAATAAATCACCCAACAAGAGCCAACAACTTAAAATGTTGTACCTAGGCCCACAACCCATGTGCAACAACTCCAAATGTTTAGCATTGAACACAGAATAAACCAAAGGGAAAAAGGAATCCCTTTCCATAAAAACCCCTTAAAAGCAAACTCGAGCTCCACCTACATAGGAGCACACTCCACCTCAAAAGGAGCAACATAGAATGGATCTCCACCTCAATAGAAGAACCAATCAAAGCAGGTTGTAAAGGAGAAAATAAGCCAAAAGAAGGGACAAGAACAACTCCCTTAATCTTCACGAGACATTGGGTTTGCATGATAGGCATGGAAAATACCCCAGCCAAAAGAAACAAAACAAGGAAAACCCCATCCCTCAAGATCATGACCTTAGAAACCAACTGAGCAATTCGAATAAACCGAGGCTTTAAAGATCATCCTTCCAAAACACCTTAGCCTCAAAAGGCCAATAGCAAGATGAAACTAACATCCAAGCATAAAACTCACCCCAAGGACTGCACCAAACTTTGATGATCTTGCATCAAGCAACAGGAGCAAGAGGAGCTCAAAATTCCCTTAAGAAGACACACTATCAAAAGAACTGTGTGCACCATAGGTAGGAAGACAGGGGAAACCCCTTGAGAGACCTAGAAAGAAGAACACCTTCTCATAGGCAATAGTGAATAAGGAGTCTAGAGCCAAAAGATGTCTTTCAATAATACTATATGAAAAATAGTCAACAAGACCCTCAAGGTCGACCAAAACCTAAGAAAACACACTAGAAAAAATACTCTTACCATCACAAGAACAAGTGAACCCTAAAGAAGGAGAGAGAAGAATACCCATGCGGAAATAACCCACACCAACCAAGCTCATCTACATCAATATACTGAGAAGCCATGGCAAGCAATCCATAGTAAGGGGGAAATACACTCTTGCCACTAGAAGAAGAGGGAAAGCCTGGAGAAACAACAAGAAGAATACCAATGAGCAAAAACCCAACAATAACCAAGCTCCCAAAAAAATTTGAGAAGCCAGAGTAAGAAAACCATGGAAATTCCTCCCAAAAAGGAAATAACACATAATGACCTCCAAGGAAGCCCAAAAAGGCCAACAATGGTATGCAAACAAGCCAAGAAAAACATAGTATCCATAGCAACAAGCTAAAACCAAAGGTGTTCCCACAGGAAGGAACATGACAAAAGTCCCCAAACACATAGATCTAGAAGCAACATCTAGGAAAGGCCTCACCAAAGACCCACACCGACAGTAGGAAGAGTCCCTTGGCACATGAAGAATATGCAGCTCAAAAGGTCTGAAACCTTTAGCAAAAGAACTGACTGGATTTGGGACACCTGTAGAAGCAACAACAAAGGAAATCTTGTTCCTTAGCCCACCTTGTGCCCGCCAATCTCTCTTCCACACCACACTTCAAGCACACCCCACATGAATAGTCATAAGGGAGAAAGGAAGCAACCATGAGCGCCCAAGACCATTAGGATCTCCATCGTTGTCTCCAAATCCATTAGTAATTTCAAAAACAAAACCCTTTGTTTCTTCCCACTCCTCACTCTGCTCTCCATGCTTCAATTTCATATGTTAATAATGAAATTTTTAAAATATAGATTTAGCATTTATAATAAATATAAATTATTTTTAGAGATAATCATATCAAATATTTAAATTATTTAAAAAATGTTTTTTATATTTTTTTTTCTAAAACTAAATATTTAATAATTAATTAGTTATGAACTAGCATATCTATATTTAGAAAAATTAAGGTGAAATATTTCTATTATATTGAAATAAAGAAAAATAGGACTCACCAAAATGAATGAACAAGGTGATGGGCCACTAGGTTTTTCTTAGGGATGTTTCACTCAGTTATGAAGGCTAAAGTGCATAAATAACAATAAAAAATGACTCCTCATTGTTATAGAAACAATGATGGAAGTTTTGAGAGGTTAAAATAATGTGTAACTCACTAAAAAGTTGTTTTTAGGTCACAGATGACCCATTCGCCCCAAGTGGTGAATGGGTCCCTATTAGGGTTTTTGAAAACTAACTTCTAGGTTTTGTTCCTTGATGTCTTCACTTCCATCTCCTTGGTACTTAGCTCCCAAATCCTAAACCAAATTTTGTAGTCTTGTTTTGTGTTCTTGCAATATGGATGCGAACTTTGCAAATTGACAACTTTAAGAATTTTTCTTCAGTCTTTCTCTCCACTTGATCTTCAACCTATGAACCTACAAACACACATCAATGGGGAGAAAAACTTTTTTATTGTTAGAGGATAGAGGTTGCCTTGGTCAAACCCATTTTAGGTAATTAAACATTATGATGAAATAATGAAATAGAAGCATGAAACATGAAACCTGAAATGATGATACCTTGGGAGATGTATTGGAATATAAATTTGCAAGCTAACTTGAAGTGGCCATGTCAAATGTAGATCTTGATCATGAATAATATGTAAAACAATGCTTGTAAATGGATTTTCAATGCTACATCAACACACTAGCTCAACATGTTTGATTCACTATGCCTTTAACATGAGATTATGATCTTGAATTTCTACAATAAAGCTTCAATAATCTTCCTTTGAATGTCCTTGAAAGTACTCTTGAAGTGCTCTAAAATTCTCTTGTGAAGTATTAGGATGCTCTCTTGAAAATATTAGATTGCTTATACAAAACTATGTGATTAATCTCATATTTATACTAAATCTAAGGGTTAACCCCAAAATTCAAAAAATCCAAGTTGACATTAGATGTAGAATTGAAAATCATTAAAATCCTGCCACAAATAAATTCAAAAAGGGGTGTCTTAAGGAGGACCCATTCGCCACCTTGGGCGAATGGGTCCCAACACAATTTTCTAGGACCAAGGTTCAAGGAGGTGAAATAACATCAAAAACCCATATTAAATATGTCAAAAAATGGGTGTCCTAGGTTAGGAGGACTCATTCACCCAAAGTGCAAAATGGGTGCTAGCACAATTTTCTAGAACTCTAATGGTAGGGAGGTTGGATGAAACAATCATAGCTTCATGCTCTAAGTCTTGCTAGAAGACTTCTATGGTCTCTCTCTCCACCACTTCAACCTATAGGACCTTTCTTTACTTAGGATCCCTTGGTTTTTCCTTTCCAACCCCAACTATCAACATAAATCTTTCTACCAAATCCACTTTGGTACAAACTTGCAACTCTACACTTAGCCCTTAATCCACCCTAAAGGCTACAAAACCTACAAATCTTGAATTTAGCTTTGTAGGGGTGTGGAGGTGCTTCTCACATCATCAATCCATCCCATTAAATGTTTTAGGGGTCCACCTAGTTCCATATGCAGGTCACTTTCACCAAACCCTCTCTTAGACCTAAAAAAGGCTACTAGCCCTAGGAGCCCCAATTAGGCCTCTTTCTCCGAGAAAATAGGTTTGTTCTCAAAAATTTCTAAAGAACATCCCAATATTTTCTTGGGATTCCTGGTTCATTTTCCCACCTCTCAAATATTTTTGAGGTCTTAGGTCTTCACTGTCCGTACGACACCCTAATTTGAAAATGGGTAAAATTAGGTCTTTTTTATCCCTTTCTTGGCTTCTTTCAAACTGTTAAATTCATCTCACATCAATTGAATTGATGGAGCTTCCTTCTTCATGTTGTATCTAGGAAAGACACTTACTTTCCCTCTCCATCCTGTGATTTGTCTGGGAATAGACACCCCTGCAACTCAAGTGCTCTGCACTTTTTGTCTTCCCTAGCCAGACTTTTCCTATCTCGCCTAGGGAAAGACTTCCACCATAGCTCCTATATTTTCTAAAGCCCTAAACTTTACAATATATACAACCATGGAGTCTAGTCACTATTCCCAAAGGGTCGTACAATTTGTATGGTGGGAAAGTGTACTAACACTCCATTTTCTCAAAACTACCTAGTTCAGACCAGCAACAGTGTGGAATCAAAATTATTTACAAACAATGCTTGAAATTGAATAACGGAACTAACTATTGGCAAAAAATACTTGAAAAACTACTACACTACATCCTACACAAGTTATAGTGCCATGATTAAGCCATTAATACCTAACTTCAATGCAAAAATCAGAAAATAATACACAAAACATTATTTTTCCTTGAATTCACAAAACTTCAAAGCAATACAAATGTTTCCAACCCCTCTCCAATTTCCAGGAATTCCATAAATAGGGTCCCTCAATCAGTTATGCTCCCATGGGCTCTTCTTGGCCGCTTGAAACTCTAATTGAGCATTATTTGCAAAAATTGACAAGCAACTTCCTAAAAATCCTAAAAGGTCAAAACCTTACTGTAGATGGTCAAATATGCATTTTGCTCAAAACAAACAACACACATTAGCATGTTAGATTAGAAAAAAGAAAATAACAACATCAATATGAAATGATACAACAATGCTTTCAAATGCAAACAACTATAAAAGCAAGCTAAATAAGCATATGAAGAACATGAAGTAAATTATCTCATATTGGATTGGTGCTTCTATGGAAAGAATCCCTTTCCCAATCCTTAATCAAGCTAAGCTAAATGATTTAATTGATATGAATGTGATATGAAATGGTGTGGGAAAAATCAGTTCTCAAGGAGAGTGACTTTGCAAGAGATTGTGGAGTTGTGGAGGATTTGCTTGAGGATGAAGCCTCTATTTAAAGATTTTCAAATGCTAAGAGTGCCAAACATGGAGGATGTGGGATAAAGATCAAACCAATGACAAGAGGCCACTTGTCAACATGTGAGTGGTTGATGCATGTGCAAGATTTGGGAAATGTTCCCAAGAGGGGGGAAATTTGAATTCAAATTTGGCAATAAATTTTGAGAGGGGGACAAGAAAATGAGCAATAAATGCAATGTTGGAGGGACAAATCAACTTGTCATGTTTTTCAAACTTGAGGGCCATGTTGAGTGAAAATGAGGTTTTAATAAATCAATAAATTGATTTATTTGTGCAAGTGGCTAAATCTAGAGAATGCAAGTGGTGGGTTAGGTTAGGCTAATTAGGATTAGGTTAGCTTAATGATGATTAGGTGAGTTTGACTTTTAGGACTTGGATATTTGATTTATTTAAATCAGAAAATGATGTAATATGATTTGGGATTTGATTAAATGGCCATTTGATTTATTAAAAGGTTGATGATAATGTTTATTTGATTTTAAATAAATGACCTTAGGAGATGAGATTACCTAATGAATGGATGGAAGTGAACCTGATTAATTGATGAATGGACCTAATGTGAAATCTAGTTTAGTTAATGAATGAACCTGATTGAATGCACAATGTTAATTTTGCATGTCTACATTTTGCCCCTCTTTGAAGCAATGTACTTGTTGTGTTGGTTCAAAGAATAAACTTGCCATGATCAAAATCAAAAAATTTCTGATTTTTCGGATGCCCCAGCAGAAAGAAGTACATTGGTACATTGCCCCCTCGAGAGATCGAGTGAAAAGATTCAATTTGAGGGTCGATCTCGTGATAAAGAGGTTCAAAATGGATGGTTATGGATGATGATGCAAATGAGATGATTTCAAGATGCTTAGAATAACAAATCTATATTATTATGATGATTATGCAATGCATGTGAAACGATCGATGTTTCCTATTATGTATGATATGAATGATCTGTGGTATGCTAATGGTTTGTGGATGTAGGATGGATGCATGATGTATGGATGTATGATGGATGCATGATGGATGTTATGTTAGTGCATAAATGAGATGATGACAAGAGGATCCAACAAGTCCATGATCTGACAAGACTTTATTAGAGATGATGATGATGAGAAATGATGATGATAGATGGATGATTTGCTTATGGAGGATTGGGATTTTAAAAAGGCTACTTACCTTATGTTTGATTAAACATGTACATACGATGCATCAATGTATAAAGAAATAGGATGGCATTGTACCTAATGTGATGGACTTTGACTCAACAAACAGATAGGAGTATTCTTGTTCACACTTGACATACATAAACCTTGCTAGGATGTACCTAACAAAGCAAGTATTCGCCATGTTATTTTACAAGAACGTCCAACAAGCATAGCAGACAAAAGATAATAATTGTTGCCCCATTCCTATATCTCTAAATCCTTCATTCAGATATCATCAAGAGGTCCTTGGAATGAGCGCAATAAGATAAATCAAAAGAAAAGATCAAGTACACAAACAAGCCAATGTTCTTCATATCTCCAGCCAAAGAGATGTGTTTTGATAGGATAAGAATCCAAGGTGATATCCAAAATGATGCCCATTGTCGAAACGATATATCCTAGGACATGCATTGTATAGGATGATGATGGTTTGATAAGTTGATTGATAGGCTATTGATATGAGGTTGATTGACATGTTTGAAAATGATCAAGACTTTGATTTTGTTTTAAAGATTTGTTGTTTTGATTTTGATTTTACATTGAAGCTTTCTTTTCTGCTTGATTGTTTCTGTTTGTGTTGCCAAAGGATGAAGGTGACGATCAATTTATTATGGATGATTGATTATTGGGTGAAAGCGAAATGAGACAGATGGATTTTAAAATATTTGGATGTTTTTGACATTTTGAAATGTTTTGAGGCTATTTTCTATTTTGGATTTTTTCAAATGTTTTGATTTTTTAATTTCAAATGTTTTTGAATTTTGTGAGATTTTATGAATGTTTTGGATTTTGTGTTTTTCAAATGTTTTGGATTTTGATGTTTTTCAATGTTTTGGATTTTTGATGTCTCGGGCTAATCAAAGATTAGCCTTGCATACGTTTAAGCTTAGAGATGACGTAGTTCGGATTCCAATGTTTTTGACGTTTTTTGACTTTTATGAATGGTTTTTGATTTTTTGATGTTTTGGATGTTTTTGGATTTTCTATTTTTCTGATGTTTTTGGATTTTCGCATGATTTTGATGATTTGGATATGGACATGTGTGATGATATCAGTGCTCTGTTTACGATTTTTTTAAAAACCACGCTAAGGTTGATCGATCGGGTTGATGGATTGATGATGATGATGATAGCATTGTTGAGGATGCACAACAATGCAAGGATTTGATTAATTAGGATTGATGATGATAACATTGTTAAGGATTCATAACAATGCAAGGATAGTGTTAAGCAACACAATGATCAGGAAGGATATCCCACGATTATGGATTGATTCGATTTGATTGATCAGGATTGCTGAAGCTTGGTTTGGAACAAAAGATGTTCAAATGATTTGATGTGACACTTGAAGTGCAAATTAGATGCAACTGATATTGATTGTTTTGATTGATGTTCAATAAAAATGAAGTCATAAGGAATGTCTTCTCATCAAAATGTGCCATGGGCTAGTGATTTGGATTTTGGATCACAAATGATTTGACCAATTTGATTTCACGTTTGCCAATGTTTGGATTGCCACACAAGTTGGAGGATATAGATCAAGATTTATTCTCGAAGCAAGATATGCATATTTTCCCCCAGTGTCTAGCAATGTATGGAATGTTATGGATGGATGCCCAGATAGGTGTATGGATGGATGGATATGGATTATCTTGTGCTAAGATAAGGTGCTTGAACAAAGGATGCTCATTTGGATAGTGTTGTGTGTCTCAGATAATGCTGGGTATGATAGGATCAATGAAAATGGACCATGTCAAGATGTTTACCATAAGCAAGCATAAAGTGTGCCCCAAACTTTCATCAAGATCAAGATAATTTGGAATATGGATGCAGATGGATGAAAATGGATTGGATCAATGGTTTATGGATGAATGGATTTATTGTGGCTAAGATGGATGGAATGCTTGATTTATTATGGATGGAATGGGATGCTTTCATCTAAACTAGCGCATGTAGATGTTCGATTCCACACATGACGCATGTTTACCACGTTTTTGTCATGGTCTTGCCCAAAGCGCCGCCCATGCGGTTTTCACTAGACGATGATTTTTTTCTCTTTACTATTTTCAATCCTTTTTCTGATGTTTTTTTTGGATTTTCATTTTTTTTTTTGTTCAATTTTTCTCAAAGATTTTAAGCTCATGCTGAATCACAAGGTGTTGCTAATGTAGATGCCCCTATCATAATGTGCCATCGATATCCTACATGAATGAGCTACTTTGCTAAGATACATGCACTTGAATGCAACTTTTGGGATTTTTGATCTACTTTATCGATATCAGAGTTAACTCTATCTCAGTGCGCACATCGCCATAGAGTGCCTTATCCTTATGATGAAGGGTCACTGCCAGTACATGGTCAATGTAAGAACTAGATATCATGCATGCTAGCATGGATGGAGTGTGTTTAGGGACAATAGATGGATTGGTTGACAGTTTGGAACCTTTGACTCTCCAAACTTGGGGAGATGAGCAATGATGGGTGGATATAGAAGTGTGTGTGGAATTAGGACCAACTGATTGATACACTTTATATGTCACTTGAAAAGCCTACTTTTTCTTTTGTGGACATCTTTGATGGATACTTTTTCCCTTTTTATTTTTCCCCACAGTTTCTTTGACTAATGGAGTTTGATAGGGATGATCTTTCTTTGTATTCTTTGGTATCCATTTGTATTTGATTTTTCCATTATGCTTCCCAGCTTCTCTTGCTTTCATAACATTCTTCTTGCTTTGACTTAACTCTTTCTTATGATGTTGGTCCCAATTCATGGATGGGGTGATGGGTGGATGAAGATTCGTGATGTGATTGGTTGTAGTATTGGCTATGGTTTCACCATAAGGATTCTTCTTGCTCCTTATGTTGACATTTGCTTGAGATGAAGTTACACCCAGTATGGTGGTGGTAGTACCTTTATGCTTTGATTTTTCCTGTTCTAAGGTGTCTTATTCAATAAACATGCTCTGAAAAATGACCATTGTAGATGACATTGTTTCAATTTTCTGCTCTGCTAACTCTAGAATATCCTGTTCTATCTTACTTGTTTCCTTGAGTGGATAATGCTTGATATCCTCCTCCTTGATGTCCTCAGTTTGGATTTTGGATATATCTGATCTTGATGTTGACAACCCTATTTGGTTCTAGAAATCAATAACCTACTCTTTTTCTGTGATAGTGTCAGGAGTAAAGGGATCTTATTCTGTTTGAATTTGGGATATATCTAATCTTGATGTTGACAACTCGGTCTGATTGTAGGAATCAATTGATGAGCTTAAAATGTGCTCATAATTTGGATGATATGATAAAATTTTAAATGCCTTTACTTTTGTTATTTCATGGCTGTTTAAACTTTGTTGAAACCTTTTATTGGGATATCATGTAGCAAGATACTTTTATATTCATGCAGCTCATTGTGTTGACTTGATTGCATTTATTGCCCCGTTGACTCCCTAAAATGACTGGTATATCATATACAGTTTTTGAATGGTGAACTAGATTTAAAATGTGTGATTAATGAATAGATATTGTGTGTATGTGCCATATGCCTTTTCTTTCGCATCTATTACCTTTTGTTTTGCAGGTTGTTGAAGAATGATCGAGTCAAGCGCAACCGATCTCGGCCTTGCAGTAAAGTCCATTTCCTACAAAACTTTGAGGAAGCTCCGGCGAAGACTCTTTGACCGAAACCATGGGAAAGAATTTTAATGACAGTCAATCTGGAAAGAGTGGAACGCTAGATTCTCTCCGGATCAGGTTGAATGCATAAATTCATTATGAAGTTTGTTCCTTAATTTGGGGATATACTTTACTTCCACGTCTTTCTTCAATAGGGTTAGTTAGTTAGTTGCTCTCCTATTTTTAAATAAAGTTCTCCTCCTGCGCGAGCGAGAAGGGAGAAAAGAGATAGATGATAGTTAGAGTAAGATAGAAACAAAGTAGCAGATATCATGTAAGAATCAATATGATAATGAAAGACAGAATCTGTTTGACCAGAGATAGATTTTGTTGTTAGTCTCCATATCAACAAAACAATGTATATCATTCTATTTTCATGAATAAAGTTCAATGAAGTTTTGAGTTTAGCATATGCATAATCAGAAGATGCTTGCTAAGGGGGCCCACTTAGTAAGTATCTGTAGCTAGTTAGTTAGTTGTTCTTTTCTATTGATGTTTAGTTAGCTTTCATCTTTGAAGTTTTCATACAAACTCAGTCTTATAGTGCTCCTGCAGCATAGAGAGTCCATCCCTGTGACTGTTCCTGCAGTATAAGGCCAGCTCATAGTTTGTGTTTCACTCATAGTTATGGTTTCTATCATAGTTGAGTTAAAGAATTTTGCATTACTATCCTGTGGTGTAGATATAATTTCTTTCCAGTATGTATTTTTGCTAATATTTGACCAAAACTAGTTCCTAGTGCATATATTTTGCCACGCCATTTAAAGTATACGTCCCCTGATTTGACAAGTAAATGAACATCCACAGAGAGATATTAGTCACTTGTCGGAATGTCCAATTCCTAGGAAAGGTTTTACTATGATTTTCATATCCTTTTGTGGGTGCGACCATTTTTGGTGCCGTTGTCAAGGATGGCGTCTAGCTAGGAGTTTGTCATAGGTCATTTTTAGGACTAGTTTAGCTTGTTAGTAAAATTTTCTAGATCCTTCAAGTGACTATTCACCGTATTGCATGCATAGAAGAAGAAGAGACGCACTGGGAAGGTTCATCCCTGAAAACCTATTTGTTGAACTACCATTTGAACTAGTTGACGACGAATCTGAGGAAAACCCATTTGCTGCATTATTCCAGCAACCCAACATGGCAAATAACCCACCTAATAATCCACCTCCTGCTTTTGAGTTCCCTATTGTTCCCCAGCGAGATATTGACAATGTTAAGAATATACCTTCTTCATTGCTTCCAAAATTCTATGGCCTGGTCATAGAGGACCAAAAAACCTTTCTGTTTGAATTTGATGTTCTCTGCCACAGTTATGACTACAACACACACACTCATAAACTAAAGCTATTTCCTTCCACTTTGAAGGAGGGAGCTCTCAGATGGTTCATGAGTCTGGGAGGAGGCGTCATTGATAGTTGGGCAGCCATGTAGACGAAATTCCTTGAAAATTATAAGGAATATTGTAAGAGTGCCAGCAAAGGTGATGACATATTCTGAATTCAGCAAAAGGATGATGAAAGTCTAGAAGATTATATTTCCAAATTTTTGTTTTCACTAAAGAGGAACTCAAACCATACTCTCAACGAGGACTCCCAAAAACTACTTTTTCTAAGGGGAATCAGTGATGATTGTATAGATGCCTTGGACCTGATGGGAGGAGGTGATATAACCCAACTGCCTTGGGATGATATAAAGAAAATATGTCTTAACTATTCTCGAGTAATAATTAAGAAAGGTCGAGGTCATCATGCTACAGTGGGAAAGTCTTCTTCTGGTGGAGTCTCCCAGATGGAGATAACAAATTTGCTATCTAGTTTCAAGCAAGACATCATTAATAATATGGCTACACAACTGGACACCATGAAAGCTCGGAGGAAACATGAGGAGGCTAAGGCAGTTTTGGCCGAGTTCTGTCCATACTACAGCTAAAAGAAGCATGACTACAGATGCAAGATGGTGGCTAATTTTGAAGCCAAACAACTACCTACTGACTTCAAGCCAGTAGAAGGTGATGATGATCATGTACTCTTTGTTGCACAAAGGAGAACATGGGCCCAAAGATAAGGTATTGCTCAAGATCCTTTAACTTTTGGTAATCCTTATTTTGGCTATAATAACCAATGGCAACATGCATATGGACAACCACCACCCTGGAATTTGCCTCAACCAAGTTGGCCTAATTATCAGACCCCGCAATGGCAACCTCCTCAAGGAGGTTGGCAGCAGTGACTAGGGCAATGGACCGCACCTTCAGGAAATTGGCAACAAAATCCTCAATGGAGAGGCCCTCAGCAATTGCAAAACCAATCCTCTGGATTCCTGCAGCTTCCATAGCCACAACCACAGGCCTTTATGCCGCCTCCTACAGCAACTGCTACAAATCTTGGACCTCCAAAATAAATGCCTATGCCTACCCAGCCATTGCCCAATCCTAATAATAAGCAACAATAGCAGCCACAACAGCCTACATATCTTGCTGAAGCCAACCAATATCAAGCTTATGCCTTAAACGTTAATGACATCCATTTGAGGTCTGGAACCACTTTACCTACTCCAAAACCACCTCTGATTACTGAAAGACCAGATTATCCCCTTGAAGAATCTACTGCACTTGTTGTTCCTACTGAGCATATGCACATAACTGATATGGTTTCTAAGGAGCCTGTTTTGCAAACTCAAGACAACCCACCTTTTCCTCAGAGGTTGCAAAGTACTGCATCTAAATCCATGGAAGAACCCACTTTTGACATTTTGGATCAGCTCAAGAATGTGCAGATTCAAATCCCTTTATTTCAGGCTATTAAAGATATTCCCATTTTTTGAAAAGATATTAAAGAGGCATGTTTGAAGAAGCCTAGACGAAAGAAAAATGATCCTCAAACAATTCATGTCTTAGGGAAATTGTCTGATATAATGTTGGGAAATGTAGTTATTCCAAAGTATATTGACCTTGGAAGTCTTGTAGTGCAGATACATATAAATGGCCAAGTTGTAAAAAATGTTTTGATTGATTTAGGTGTTGCCATTAATGTCATGACAAAGCATACTATGGACTCCCTGAACATTTCAAACATTAGGTCTACACTCACAGTTCTACAGCTTGCAGACAGCTCCACAGTTAAACCTAATGGGATAGTGGAAGATGTAATTGTCACTCTTGAATCTTGGGAGAATCCTATTGATTTCAATATACTATCAGTTAAGGAAACTTTAGGAGGGTATCTAGTTATCCTTGGTAGACCATGGTTAGCAACTGCTGATGCTTTTATAGGATGTCATTCCAGAGATATGACCATTTCTGATGGACAGTCCACAAAGAAATTGGCTTTGTATCTGCCTGCTAGACCTCAACCAGATTTGTCCCAACCTGTTTGGCTAGATGTGGGGGAAAAAACTAAAGAAGCCAATTCTTTGGCTCAATTAATGATGATTCAAAATGATCCATTCTCACAACTTCAGAGTGAGGATGCTTTGTTGTTTCAAATTCTACAGTACAACTCTGATACGAGTAGTTCATCTGATCCAAATGGTACTCATTTACAATGTTTCCCATAGCAACCAAATTCTGAAAGTTTACTGCCTAAACTTCCAGCAATTTTTTATAATTTACTTCCACAAGAGGTACAAACATCACCTGTAGATTCTATGAGTAATCTCACGGAGCAGATAGAATTGTCTCAAGGTCATTGTTTGAAAATCAATAGCAAGCTGTCACAGTCTCAACAGGCTGACTTATTAAAAATGCTACAAGAATAGCATAAAGCTTTTGCATGGGAATATGGGGACATGCAAGGAATAGATCCTCGAGTTTGTACTTATAGGATATATATCAAAGAAGATTGTTCACCAGTTAGACAACCTCAAAGAAGAGTAAATCCAGCACTTAGAGAAATAGTTAAAAGTGAGCTTCAAAAGTTGCTTAATGCTAGTTTTATTTATCCAATCTCTGACAGTCAATGGGTTTCTACATTAGTCACTATTCCCAAGAAAGGTGGAAAATGGAGAGTGTGTGTAGATTACAAAGAGTTGAATAGTGCCACTAAAAAGGATCACTTTCCATTACCTTTTGTAGACCAAGTACTAGACTCACTGTCTGGAAAAGATATTTTTCCTTTTTGGATGGTTACAGTGGGTACAATCAGATAAAAATTTCCCCTGAAGATCAAGATAAGACCACTTTTACTTGTCCATGGGGAACATTTGCTTATGCGGTCTTGCCTTTTGGCCTATGCAATGCACAAGCAACATTTCAGAGAGCAATAATTAGTATCTTTGCTGATATATCTCATGAATGTATGGAGATTTACATGGATGATTCACTACCTATGGAGTCACATTTGAAGAAGCACTAGT
This sequence comes from Sequoia sempervirens, assembly GCA_007258455.2. Lineage (NCBI taxonomy): Eukaryota > Viridiplantae > Streptophyta > Pinopsida > Cupressales > Cupressaceae > Sequoia > Sequoia sempervirens. Next base: position 696,842,067 of record VDFB02281492.1, read on the forward strand.
CAATTTAGAAAAGGTATTGAAAAGGTGTAGAGAGCAAAATTTATCTCTAAACAGTGAGAAGTGTTTTCTAATGATGGAAGAAGGTATTGTTCTAGGTCATCATGTTTCAAAGAATGGAATTCAGGTTGACCCTACTAAAATTGAAGTTATTTATAATTTACAAACTCCTACAAAAAAAAAATATGTCAGAAGTTTTCTTGGTCATGGAGGGTATTATAGAAGGTTTATAAAAGACTTCAATAAAATTTTCAATCCACTTTATGCCTTGTTAACAAAGGATTCTCAATTTGAGTGGACAGAGGCCTGTGAAAAATCCTTCCTACAACTAAAGGGCTTGCTTACTAAAGCCCCTATTCTTCAAGGTCCAAAATGGAATTTTCCTTTCACATACATGCTGATGCCTCTGATTTTGGCATAGGACCAGTTCTGAGTCAAAAAGAAAATTCAATTGAACATGCTATTTACTTTATTAGCAAGAACCTTCAAGGTCCTGAGCTCAACTATACTGTCACAGAAAAGGAGTTGCTTGCAGTAGTGTATGCTTTGAATAAATTTAGGCATTATGTCACAAGTTATCAGATATTCGTTCATACTGACCATGTAGCAATCAAGTATCTGATGAACAAACCTGCCATCTCTAGTAGGTTGGCATGATGGCTCCTATTGTTACAAGAGTTTGACATTACAATAATTGAAAAACCAAGAAGAGCTAATGTTGTAGCTGACTTTTTATCAAGACTGCAATTAGCTGCACCTATTGAACATGAGGTCATTGATGATAGGTTCCCATATGAACACTTGTTTTCCATTACTGCACATACACCATGGTATGTAGACATTGCCAATTATCTAGCAACAAACAGAATACCAACCCACTTTTCTCTAAAAGAAAAGAAATTGTTAATAGAGAAAAGTTTTAACTTTTCCTAGATTGCAAATAATTTGTTTTATACTAGACCTGATTAAGTAATGCAAATATGTGTAAGAGAAGATGGAACTTATGACATATTGCATGCTTTCCATGATGAACCATGTGGAGGAAATTTTGCAGCAAAAAGAACATCAATGAAGGTTCTTACAATAGGGTACTACTGGCCAACATTACACAAGGATGTTGTGGCCTATACAAGAAAATGTGACAGATGCCAGCATATGGGAAGACCAACTAAGTCTGATGAAATGCCACTATATCCAAAGATAATAGTCACCCCTTTTGATAAATGGGGGATGGATTTTGTGGGGCCAATTGATCCACCATCAAATGGCAAGTCATACATTCTAGTTTGCACAGACTATGTAACAAAATGGGTCAAGGTAAAAGCTATGACTCATGCCCGAGATAACAAAGTTGCTGAATTTCTATATGAACAAATTTTCACAAGATTTGGAGTTCCCAAAGAGCTTGTAACTGATCAAGGAGCTCAGTTTACATCAAATCTAATCACTGCACTAATGAATGTGTATAAAATCAAACATAGGAAGTCCAACCCCTATCACCCTCAAGCCAATGGTCAGGTGGAAGTAACAAACAGAGAAATTGAGGCGATCCTCACAAAGAAAGTGTAGATCCATAAGAAAGACTGGAGCAATAGACTTCCTGAAGTAGTTTGGGCTTACAGAACTACATGGAAGACAACAACTGGGTTTACACCTTTTGAGCTACTTTATGGGAAAACAACTTTGTTACCCATAGAATTTGAGCACAAAACTTTGAGGACAACTCTTGAACTCGAGATGGACATATCTAAAGCACAGAAGGAGCATCTCCTATAGCTAAATGCTTTGGATGAAATGAGAAAATCTGCCCTACAACATACAGAAACAATCCAACAACAAAAGAAGAAATGGCATGATCAGCACATCAAAACCAAAAAATTTTCTACTAGTGATTGGGCTCTGTTATATGATTCCAGATATTAAGAAAACTAGGGTAAGCTCACAACATGCTGGCTTGGCCCCTATGAAGTTGAAAATGTGTTTGACAATGGAGTTGTACAGCTGGTGACAATTGATCTAGTCTGTTTCAAATTGCTAGTTAATGGCCACCGACTCCGGTTGTACCATAAACCAGTCTCAAAGGAAGAATTCATGCAGTAGTTCATTCAGGTTCCTCCCGTGATCTGTATAGGATCTAGACTATATGTAGTATTGAATGCTTAAAATTTTACAATGATTATTCCAAGTTAATTAAATCAAAATTAATTTAAGGAAATAACAAAATGAAGGAATTAACAAATTGAGAGAAGGTGAGAGAAAAGAAGAGAAGTGCAAACATCGTTTGATTATGGAGTTTGTCATAAATGTGACTACATCTCTGGGTCTGCTCCAATAGAGAGTGACCGATCCCATTAATCTCCAAATCAAAATTACAATTGCACCAAAACCATTTCTTCTAGCACTTCGACAGCATATCCATACTTTGATGTATGAAAATGGCTCCAAGAATCTCCTAGAACTCCTCTGTAACACCTAGCACCAGCTTTCCTTGAAAATTATGAGTACCAAACTCACTCACTCTCTCCCCTTTAAATACATAAAATTTGCTCAAATTGGCCTTTAACCAATTGATTTACAAAATATTCCTCATCTCTCCAAATTACATAAAAATCTTTAAAAATCTCCCTTATTTGAATATAAATCCCCCATTTACATATAAAAATCAGAATAAATCTCTTTTAATCAATCTAAGCCCCTTTTTATTAATCATTCCCGGGCTGATATTGTTTTAGTGGTTTGATTTTAATCCTTTAAAAGGATTATTGTTTGTTTAATTTTTATAAATTTAGGGGAATAGTACTATTTTAAGGCATTCAGTTTCAACTCACTCATTAAAAGAAACTAATGCTAATATAATGTAAAGAATGTTCGGTGGTGTGATGGGTTCAAAGCATTTTACTAACCCAGAGGGTACGGGTTCAAAACCCGTCAATGGTTTATTTTAAACAAACTTTCAAACAAACCTTCAACAAAATAAAATAGGTACCAACAACAGTTAACGGCTTGCATATGGTGCAACGGTTATGGGCTAAGTTCACTAGAGAGAGGTAGTGGGTTCGAGCCCCTTGCGGGTAGTTGAAACATTTTTGCAACCAAATACAAACCGACACCGACAATCAACAGGTGATTACAAGACCACGTGCTGCACCAGGAGGGTCCCACATGGCAGTCTCTCATTGGTCAATGAATACTACGTGTCATGGATGTGTCCGCCAAGGAGGACGCTAACGAATGCTGACTAGACAATGACCGGATGACAAATGTCAAAATGCTATTCGTTGTCGACACCCACGTGTACAATGACCTGTCCGCTGACGTGTCCACCACTGTGCTAATGTGGATGGTGACTTTCCTGCCACGTGTCCAACATTGGTTCACTGTCGACGACACATCATCACTGACCTATCTGCCACCTGTGCAATGACTCATCTGCATGGTACGCTGACTGTACTGCCATGTTGACATATGGATGACACGTGTAATCATCTGATTGGGTTCGTACAATGACTCTGCCACCACGTGTTTCACCTAAATTCATCCATGTGTATTCCGTACAGTACAGAATGATGACGTCAGCATCCGTACGGTCCACCTCAAAAAGTCAACTGAAAGCTTTGACCACTGATAACTCTCACATACGATGTCAGATTTTGACAAAACGAACACCATCAGAATCATCTTGATGAGCTCTTCACGATGAGGCCAGTGCCATTGATTTCAAATACAATCAGTTTTTTTGCTTCCTCGATGCCCCTGATCCCTATTTGACCCAAGGTTTGACTGGCCATAACTTGCACAAACAGAATCCTTTTCACTCCATTCAAGTTGCATTGAAATCAAGACGTTGAGCTCTTTCTGATGGTCCAGATTCTAGAGAGAAATGAGACATTTCAATTTTCACTGAAATATCCACCATATCAGGCCTCCCCATTGAAGACCTTTTGGACCTCCAAAAGTGACATTTACTCTGACATTAAGTGAGGACTTGGCCTCCCCACTTGCCCTGTATCCTCTGTACATCTAAATACCTAGCTCACAAGTACAATCAAGACTGCAAAAATATTGTTGAACATAAACATAACTTTATCACTTCCATAAGCATCTACATCAATTGCTATAGCCACTAACCAACAAAAATTGACTAGCATCAAGCTGAACATCAATGCAGAAATGAAAGAGAATAAATCAACAATATATCGATCCTTCACAATAGGAACATTTTTACCCAAGGATTCATCAATGCTTTCAAGCATCATTTTCTCATGCTGTACTGCGGGTGCATCCTGCAACATCTGACCCTGGTTAGCTACTCCAAGTTCAAGTTTAGAACCACCTGTACTAACAAACATAAGAGTTAACTCTTTACTTGCATTAATTACCCTCTTTAACTGCCCTGTGCTTGCAAAAGAATGATCAGTCTTAATCTTGTGAGAATGTACAATATATTGTATGCCATCTTTAAACAAGTGATAATGATTCTTTTCCCTGTAGAAAATTGCTTTCCTGTCATAAAGATAAGGGCTACCAAGCACTATCCCACAGATATGTAGTGGAACCACATCAAACTGTACTTCACCCACAAATTTACTAGTGATTGCAAATCTTAAGGTGCATTGTCTTGTTACTTGCAACTTATCATTTTCACAAATCCAACCTAGTGGATAAGGTTTCTTATGTTGTGTAGTTTTTAATCCCAAGTTCTTTACAACACTTTCTGAAATTAAATTCACTTGAGAACCACTATCTATGAGTGCATCAATTTTACTATTCTTAGCAACAACCCTTAAATGAAAAAGCTCATTCCTCTTCACATCTTCAGAGACATCATTAACTTTAGAAGTAGAAGCACAACTAGCAACAGAAACACCAGAAATAGGAGCTTTACCTTTTAAACCCATAGCTGTTATCTTAGTCTCATCATATGAATTTGAACCAAGATCCAAAACAACATTCGTGGCTTTCTCCTTGCCTTTCTTTTTCTGATAACGTCTTTGAGCCCACTTAGGCTTCAATTCAGGATGCAACTTCCAACAGTGTTCTTCATCATGACCATTCTTGTCACAATGAGTGCAAGAAAGTTTCTCATCCTTCTTAACTATAGTTGCCTTCTTTCCTTTCCTTGTCTCTACATTCTTAGAATATTTCTTTACATCATTATCAAACTTATCAATAAAAGATCCTTTACCCCTTGACTCTAAGTGTATAGCTTGAACAAACACTTCATCCAAATTGCAAGGGTTCAAAACCAAAATGGAATGCCTAAGGTAGGAATGAAGACCTCTTATGTACTTTAACAACATGTCCTAAGTGTACAAAGGAACATTCAAAGAAATAGCCCTTTTCCTAAATTCATGGGTGTACTCTTGGACAGTTTGACCTTTCCCTTGCCTAAACATTTTCCAGTCCATGATTAACTGTTGCATATGTCCTAAGGGATAAAACTGCTTCTTAAGAGCATTAATAAATTCTTCCCAAGTTAAACTGAATCTACCATGTTGTGAAACTTCTACCTTAGACTTACTCTCCCACCAGGTTAAAGCTATACCTCCTAATCGAAGAGTAGCTAATTGAATCCTATCAACATCATCTAATAGGTTTTGGACTCTATAGTAGACCCCAACTTGTTGAATCCAATCATCCATTTTTTTAGCATTAAGTTCACCACAATACTTTGGTAAATCAAATTTTACATCCAGTTTGATCTTAGTCTTATACCCACTCTTGAAAGGATTAGAAGAAATAGAATGAGGAGAAGATGGAGAAGAAGGAGAAGGAGAAGAGGGAGGAGAAGAAGAAAAGGGGTGATCTGGTTGCTTGCCACCATCTCCATGATGTTTCCCTTTCTTGTCTTTGCGATCTTCTTGCTTCGACGAACCTTCTTCACGTTCCCTTCGCTCTTGTCTCTCCTGAAAAAGAATATCCACCTTAGCCTTCATCTCGAGGAATGCTCTTCGAAACTCCTGCTCACTGATTTCTTCAGGAACCTCCATTCTAGAAACAGACATCTTCAAAAATGTTCTACGCTTCCTGATCTCAGGATCAAAGTCTTCGAGCTTTCCTTCACCCTTCTGAATCTTGGATCTCGTTAGCATTCAAAGAAACAGATAATTGCAATAATAGTCAACTGTGCTCTGATACCAACTTGATCTGTATAGGATCTAGACTATATGCAGTATTGAATGCTTAAACTTTTACAATGATTATTCCAAGTTAATTAAATCAAAATTAACTTAAGGAAATAACAAAATGAAGGAATTAACAAACTGAGGGAAGGTGAGAGAAAAGAAGATAAGTGCAAACAGCATTTGATTACGGAGTTCGTCATAAATGTGACTACGTCTCCGGGTCCGCTCCAATAGAGAGTGACCAATCTAATTAATCTCCAAATCAAAATTACAATTGCACCAAAACCATTTCTTCTAGCACTTCGGCAACATATCCATACTCCGATGTACGAAAATGGCTCCAAGAATCTCCTAGAACTCCTCTATAACACCTAGCACCAGCTTTCCTTGAAAATTATGAGTACTAAACTCACTCACTCTCTCCCCTTTAAATACATAAAATTTGCTCAAATTGGCCTTTAACCAATTGATTTACAAAATATTCCTTATCTCTCCAAATTACATAAAAATCTTTAAAAATCTCCCTTATTTGAATATAAATCCCCCATTTACATATAAAAATCAAAATAAATCTCTTTTAGTCAATCTAAGCCCCTTTTTATTAATCATTCCCGGGCTGATATTGTTTTGGTGGTTTGATTTTAATCCTTTAAAAGGATTATTGTTTGTTTAATTTTTATAAATTTAGGGGAATAGTATTATTTTAAGGCATTTGGTTTCAACTCACTCATTAAAAGAAACCGATGCCAATATAATGTAAAGAATGTTCGGTGGTGTGACAGGTTCAAAGCATTTTGCTAACCCGGAGGGTGCGGGTTCAAAACCCGTCAATGGTTTATTTTAAACAAACTTTCAAACAAACCTTCAACAAAATAAAACGGGTACCAACAATAGTTAACGGCCTGCATACGGTGCAACGGTTACAGGCTAAGTTCGTTGGAGAGAGGTAGTGGGTTCGAGCCCCTTGCGGGCAGTTGAAACATTTTTGCAACCAAATACAAACCGACGCTGACAATCGACAGGTGATTACAAGACCATGTGCCACACCAGGAGGGTGCCACGTGGCAGTCTCTCATTGTCTAATGAATACTATGTGTCGCGGACGTGTCCGCCAAGCAGGACACTGACAAATACTGACTAGACGATGACCAGATGACAAATGTCAAAATGCTATTTGCTGTGGACACCCACTTGTACAATGACCTATCCGCTGATGTGTCCACCACTGTGCTGACATGGATGGTGACTTTCCTACCATGTGTCCAACATTGGTTCGCTGTCGATGACACATCATCACTGACCTATCCGCCACCTGTGCAATGACTCATCTGCATGGTACGCTGACTGTACTGCCACGTCGACATACGGATGACACATGTCTTCATCTGATTGGGTCCATACGATGACTCTACCACCACGTGTTTCACATGAATTCATCCATGTGTATTTCGTACAGTATGGAATGCTGACATTAGCATCCGTACGGTCCACCTTAAAAAGTCAACTAAAAGCTTTGACCACTGATAACTCTCCCATACGATGTCAAATTTCAACGAAACGAACACGGTCAGAATCATCTCAATGAGCTCTTCACAATGACACCAATTCCATTGGTTTCAAAGACAATCATTTTTTTGCTTCCTGGATGCCCCTAATCCTTGTTTGACCCAAGGTTTGACTGGCCATAACTTGCAAAAATAGACTCCTTTTCGCTCCGTTTGAGTTGCATTGGAATCAAGACGTTGAGATCTTTCTGATGGTGTAGATTCTAGAGAGAAATGAGACATTTCAATTTTCACTGAAATATCCACCGGATCATCTCACTACTCTTCCTACACCCGAAGGCTTTAGTCTTTCTCCTGCAGCGTTACAGTAATTTTCAAAAAGCATGCCCATCCATCCATTCCACCCATCCATCCATTCCACCCATTCATCTCATCTGCCCACGTCACCCATCCACTTCATCCATCCACATCAACCTTAATTAAGATATCTTTCCCACTTGTCAATTCATGTAGACGCCATCATCTTTCTTCACACGTACGTGCAATTATCAAAGGTACGCCATATCTTTTCTTATCGCATATTTGATTTATTTCATTCTATTCATTTACTACTATGCATGTACCGGTCATTATTACTCGAATCTCTACCTATTCTTTAGTACATGTGAGGCCACATGTCATACTTTAAGTAGGGGGCGGGGTAATCCATCTTTAAAACTTGTCTTTTCACTACTGCCATAACTACACAAATAATCTTTCTTTAATACTTTTCTGGTACTTTCCAAATATGATCGCATGACCTTCTTTATTGCATGTTTTTCTTGTAAACTATGATTAAGACTGCTTGTTCAAAAAGTTCATTTTTTGAAAAAAGAAAGAAATGTGATGGCACGACAGAAGAAAAACTAGAGCAGAAAGGGAAACAGAGAATTTGAATCTTCAGCAAGGAATTGAGTTCAGCTAAAGGAAAATTGCAAACATGGGTGGTCAGTTGGTGTGACATGAGCCTATAGCTCATGAATTGTTATTACAAAATCTGCAAATAGTCCACGCATTCAGCCTCTATGGATGGTTAAATTATTTCTTGAGCTTAAATGATTTTGATGAGGAGGCTGCTGGAGAATTTTTGAGAACTCTTTCTAAAGGGGAAGCCACCATATGGGGTCTAACAGTTTTTGCAACTGAAGATAGAATTGCTGAAGTAACCGGGCTTCCAGCCGTTGGAGAAAACTTTTCTTCAAACGCTGCAGCTGCAAGGGCTGAGTTTTCGATGCCCACTGATGGACCTCTGGAAGTCTCCAAGCAGGGATGCAAGCGCGTATCATTGCCTCCTCCATATTCAGAGTATTCCGCTTATATAATTAGGTATTTAACCTGTGAAGGCTATTTTTCCTACCTGCATTCTCATCATTTTAAATTATTAAGCCATATGATGCATGGGTTAGTTGTAAATGTTTTGAATTTCTTGTTAAAATTTTTAGAACAAAGTACCCACGAAACTCAACATGGGAAAGATAATTTTGTCGCTCATCATGGCCTTATTAAATTACTGATTGAGCGCTCTTTGAGGGATGTCTAACCTCTCTCCTAGCAACAATTTGTTGCCCAAAAGAGTTTGCAAATTCCACAACCCCCTAGGGTACTTACCCCATGGCCTCAGAGAAAGAAGAAAGAAATTGCATCTACCAGTAGAACAGGGCAAGGGTCATCTACTCCTGTAGCACCTGGTCCTGCAGCTTTCACACCTGAATCCTTTGCTAGGGTACAAACTAGGTCTGCCACTAGGAGAGAGAAAGGAAACACAAAGGCAGAAGGGTCCCCAGAATCTAACCCTCATTCTCAGAAAAGGCAATGCTCCTCTCCTTTAGCACCTTCCCCTGTAGTCGTTTCTCCTACAGTAACACCTATTGCTATTACCAGTTCACCATCATCCTTTCGTAGGGCAGAGCCCTCAAAACAAACAAGAAAGAGGAAAGCTACCGAAACTCCTCCTGCAGCCGCATCTGTGCCAAGAAGGGTTTCCACAAGGAAACAATCTAAGACCTCCCCTGCTTCACCGCAACCAGAGGTGATTGTAATTTCAGAAGGGTCTGTTGAATCTGAATTTAATGTTTCTCAGAATATGTCCGAGAATGATGCTCAGAGTTCATTCGTTCCTGAAGAGGAACAAGTTGAGACAAAAGAAACAGGGCACAATGAGCAAGGGTTACCAAATCTTGATAATTTGACTACTACTGCTATGCAATTTTCGGAGGAAGCACAAACTTCTCCACTGCAGCAACAAGGAGAATTTATCTTGCAACAAGAGCAAGAATAGGCTGAACAATTGAATGTACCTAGTGAAGTTGTATTTCGCCCTGCAATTTGTAAAGCCATTGTTGTGTATAAGAGGACATTTTTAATTGAGTTTCTGGAATATGTTAAAGCTAATTGGGAAATAGTTACATTGCAAACTCTAACTTTCTGACACATAGCCCAGACTGACATGCAACAAAGTCTATGGGAAGTAGAAAAGAAGAAATTGAAAAAGAAAATTGAAAGTCAGAAATAGGAAATTGCTGAGTTGAAAGAAAAAATGGGTGAAATGTTAAAAATAACTGGTAAGATTATGCAATGCAGACCACCACCCAGAGTTTATGCTTTGTGCCTTAAAGAATAGTTTTTATGGTTTCAATTGATGAGAATTTCTAGAATCCAAGATCCTATACTTCACCCTGCCAAAGAGTTTTATGAAGCATACCAGGTAGCCCCTAACTGGTTAAAGAATTCTCTGTGTGAATTCTATTTGCATGGCTTTTTAATTCCATTTGAAATAGGATGGAATCCTCTTCTATACATTGGTGATATTCATTTGACAGCATTTATGTCATGGGCAGCAAATGAGGTGAATTATGGCAGGTAGTGGGAAACATATGAGGAAGCTGAGAAAACTAAGCCTGTTCCATTACGCTCTCAAAGTGCAAACCCCCATGCAATGTTGAAAGATTGGTTTGCTCTGACATATGGTATTAATAATGTTTCAGCCAGAGATAAAATATTTGATATCAGAAAACAAGTATATGATGAATTCCAGGCACAACCATATTCATTTTTGAGACTGGCATACACCAGAAGTGAGAAAAGATGGGAGAGATTAACTGTTGGGTTAAGAAAGTCAGAACCACATGGTCCCCTAAATTTCACAGTAGCTCTCAAATGAACCAGGTGATATATTCAATTGGGACTTCAAACAAGATTTGAACTGTGGCTGCCACTGACATTCAGACCCCCTATGCTAATGTGGCCCCTCTATCCTCACCAGGCTACAAATCTTAATGATGAATTAGAAGACCGAAGGTATGAAAGGTGTCGGGATTTCAGAGGATTTTATTACAAGTTTGGAAATCCATTCCAGAGTCATGCAGCAACCACTGACTTTAGAGAAACCACCAGGAAAGTTAATGCTAGAGGACCAGCATTGGGCTAAGTAGGGGGCAGTGATGAGCTTAAAATGTGCTCATAATTTGGATGATATGATAAACTTTTAAATGCCTTTACTTTTGTTATTTCATGGCTATTTAAAATTTGTTGAAAACTTTTATTGGAATATCCTATAGCAAGATACTTTTATATTCCTGCAGCTCATTGTGTTGACTTGATTGCATTTATTGCCCCGTTGACTCCCTAAAATGACTGGTATATCGTATATAGTTTTTGAATGATGAAGTAGATTTAAAATGTGTGATTGATGCATAGATATCATTTATGTGCCATATGCCTTTTCTTTCGCATCTGTTACCTTTTGTTTCACAGGTTGTTGAAGAATGATCGAGTCAAGCGCAGCCGATCTCGACCTTGCAGTAATGTCCATTTCCTGCACGACTTCGAGGAAGCTCAGGCGAAGACTCTTTGACCGAAACTATGGGAAATAATTTTAATGACAGTCAATCTGGAAAGAGTGGAGCGCTAGATTCTCTCTGGATCGAGTTGAATGCATGAATTCATTATGAAGTTTGTTCCCTGATTCGGGGATATACTTTACTTCCACGTCTTTCTTTGATAGGGTTAGTTAGTTAGTTGCTCTCCTATTTTTAAATAAAGTTCTCCTCCTGCGCGAGTGAGAAGAAGGGAGAAAAGAGAGATGATAGTTAGAGTAAGATAGAAATAGAGTAGCAGATATCATGTAAGAATCAATATGATAATGAAAGATATAATCTATTTGACCAGAGACAGAGTTTGTTGTTAGTCTCCATATCAACAAAACAATGTATATCATTCTATTTTCATGAATAAATTTCAATGAAGTTCTGAGTTTAGCATCTGTGTAATCAGTAGATGCTTGATAAGGGGGCCCACTTAGTAAGTATCTGTAGCTAGTTAGTTAGTTTTTCTTTTCTGTTGATCTTCAGTTAGCTTTCATCTTTGAAGTTTTCATACAAACTTAGTCTTATAGTGCTCCTGCAGCATAGAGAGTCCATCCCTGTGACTGTTCCTGCAGCATAAGGCCAGCTCATAGTTTGTGTTTCAGTCATAGTTGTTATGGTTTCTATCATAGCTGAGTTAAATAATTTTACATTACCGTCCTGTGGCGTAGATAGAATTTCTTTCCAGTATGTATTTCTGCTAAGATTTGACCGAAACTAGTTCCTAGTGCATATATTTTGCCGTGCCATTTAAAGTATACGTCCCCTAGTTTGACAAGTAAATAAACATCCATAGAGAGATATTAGTCACCTGTCAGAATGTTCGATTCCCAGGAAAGGTTTTACTGTGATTTTCATATCCTTTTGTCGGTGCGACCATCAATAATCTGCTCTTTTTGTGTAACAAAATCTTGTTCTAGATGAAGATCATCTACATGTCCATCCATAGAAAAAATCTCATGGGTAGATGGAGGAGTATGTGCTACATGGATATGATCATCTTCAATAGATAGGAGAGTTTCCATTAGATTATTGTAGTATCTTGAAGACACAAATTCTTCATCTCGAATGTTTTCAGAGTTCTTTTGACATGCTTTGGATCAAGTTCTTGACATAGGTCAATTCCAAAGGATGGATTGCTTACAAAGGTTTCTTGGATGTCATCATTAAACATGGTAAGTGGCTCAATATCTTCAAGTGTCGAGTTCAGGGTTCCTTCAATACCTGTAATGATGAGGTCGAAGGAGGTCAACATGTCTTGGAAGGAACCATTGGTAGACTTTGGTGAAGGATTTTGATCATGCTTTGGCATAAATGCTTGAGATTTATCCTCTACCTCATAAGGCAATGTAGAGACATTTTCAATATGATCATTGGTCAATGGATCGTGCGTTATGTCAATTGGATCAAATAATCCTAACACTCCTTGAAAGAGATCACTAAAAAGCGGCTCTTGATGTATGGTGAGTTGATCATTGGATTGTGTAGATACATCCTCAATGCGCTCCTCGATGGAGAGGTTTTGATCATTGTTTTTGAAAATTATGGTGGAGAGATTGTGAATGTCTTCGACCATCGAGTCAAGTGATGTTGATATTTCTTGAATTGGCTCATTTTTGAGTATTGTTGGTGAATTTTGATCGTGATTCAAAAGTGACTCTTGACATATGTCGATTTGATCATTGGATGAATTAGACATAACCTCAAGGTGCTTAGTGATGGATTAATATTGATCCTTGTTTTCAACAATTGTCATTTTTTGTGTTTGTGCTTGTGTTTGTTGAGTAGCTTGAGAGGCTTGGGCAGCTTGAGAGGCTTGTTGCACTTGTCAAGCTTGTCGTGCTTGTTGTGTGGCTAGATATTGTTAGATGGCCTTTTGGTAGGCCTGGTGAGCTTTTAGCACAATTTCATATTGTCTTGCTGCGTTTGGTTTTGGTGGTAGTGGTGGTAGATTCAGAATCATGTTGGATGTAATGATGAGTGGTTGAGATACGCTTGAAGTGATCATGGTAGTGAGGGGTTGAGATATGATGGGTGTGATAGGGGTGGTTTGAGTGATCGACTTGATAGGGATGGTCAAAATGATCGAGGTGATAGATCCTTGGGGGACTATATTTTGATTTGTCAGGATTGATGTTGTCATTTGATTAGATAACATCTATTGGTGTGATTTCAATGGTATATTCCAAGGATTTGATGTGATGGATTGATTGGAGTTAGGTGGATTGATTTGGATGGAGTGATTTGTGTTAGGTAAAGGGGGAATCCCTAAACCAAGGAATGATGTTGATATGGGTAATCATTGTGGAGATGTCTCTTGGTGTAATGACTCAACTATTTTGGCAAATGTAGCAATTTGATCTAGCAAAATTTGTTCTTGATTTCGATCTTGACTCCCTTGATATAGTTGATTTGGCTTGTGTTAAAGTAGATTTGGAGTGTGTACTTGTGTTTGATTTTGGACAATGTTTTGATTTGGAATGACACTCAGATTTGGTATGATAGGTTGAAATTGACCATTTTTCATGTTTGGAATATTCGTATGATTTGCAAATGTATCCATCCCAAAGTTTGTTGGATTCATGTTTTGAAAACTTGTATTTGGTACATTCTCTTTTGGCTTGTAGGGATTTGGTGGGATGACATTGTTCATTTGAAGGCTCATGCTTTGATTGTTTGGTTGGTGGATTTGTAGGTCTGGACTTTGATTTAACATTGAGAAATGTGTTCCAATCTTTGATTTGGGCATACTCACACTCATTGTGTCATTGACATTTGTCGAAGGTAATGATCCTATGTATGGATTGTATGAGTGCAAGTTTCGATAATCAATTGGCATTGTAAGGATTTGAAAGTTTGTTTGACTTGGATTACTCATGATGTATGGATCAAGATTGTATTCCATGTTCTTCTTGTGTTTTGACCTTGTTGGAAAAATGACCTCTAAGGTTCTTAGGACTTATGATGAGATGATTGATGAAACGTGTAAATGATATGTATGTTGAAAGTTTTAGGGACTTTGGATCAATGCTAGACTTAGGGTTTGATTTTGATTGGTTTGATTTGGATAATGAACTTGTAAACCCTAAGATGTTAGGTGTGATCTTAGGATGAATTTTCTCAAAGGATGTGCTAATTCAATTAAGTGTATGAGAAAGGATGCATTCCCATACACCTAACTAAACAAGGTGTTTTTTTGATTTTTTGATGATTTACCCAAGTCTAGAATGATGTTTCCAAAGCTATAAAGTTGTTTGGTGGGATGGGTGAAATGTTTGATCTTGGTCCTAAATGAATTTAGGAAGGAATTGTTTACTAGGCCAAGACAGTGAAGAACATGCCTTTCTCTAAGAGTAATTTCAAACCCAAAAGACCAATGTTTTCTCGAAAGATGATAAAAAGATAAACAAGCACATGTGTGGTGTCAAATTTGTTATCTTTGCTTTAATGACTTACTTTTATGAAAAAATAGACACTTGATTATGTTTCAAACTAAATTTCCAATGTGACAACTTCTTTTCATCCCACAAAGTGCTATGTGGAAGTTCCAAGAAATCAAGACAAGGGTTGGCTAATGTTGACCTTTGTAAAAGCAAATTAAGATGTAAACCCAATTACTTAGAAACCTCTAAGTACTTCATCCCCAAGGTAAGCAATATTTCTTGGGTTTTGTCAAAGGTATTTTCTCTAACTAAGGGGTTTGAAATTCTGATGATGATGTTGAATGATGGTTTTCCAATGTTTTCGATAAATGCACTGTGTTTTCAAACAAGCAATGTAACATCCTAGCTCAATTGGTACGTTTTTCTTGGTGGGATTGCCTCATGCCCTTCGTAGTAGAAGAGATGATTTTACATGCAACCAAGGATAAAATATAAAGGTATGTTAAGAATGAAGTCTTAACCTCTATATTTCAACCAAGATCGGACATGGCAAGTAACTTCTTGGAATCTAAGTTCCAATGCACCAATTTGATAAACTTATTAGATGGACTAGATGGCTACTACAACAAGTTTCTTAATGAGACAATATCGGGGACATGGCACCCTGTGAGCATCCAGCAAGCCACTAAAGGCTTTAATCAATCCTACTAGGGGCTCTTATACATTTTATGGTAGTACCCCATTTTGAAATACACTGTATGACTAAGGCCTACATACCATGAGGACTTGACAGTTTAGTCTTATCCATTTATATACTGGCCCGAATGAAAAATTTGTTGGAGTTGCCTTTGAGTTCTCCTTTTGGATGTGTCTCTTAGGTAGGCCCCTCTAAAGGTAAACAATAGAGAGCAAGCACATATGTAGTTTGATCAACCTTCATTTAGAAACAAAGGGAGAACACATGTGATATACCTAACTCACACTCGCAAAGTGTTTTGTTCAATTTTAAACCCAAATCGAAGTGTGTATGAGAAATTATTTACGCAACTTAATGTCACCAAAATCCTTTTGATTCTCAAGATCTTCATGAGGCATGAGAGAAGCACATACATCTTTTGATGATATTACTTTGTGTAAATAATTACAAAAAAATAAAGGCACACATTCATTTTATCCTTCAAAGCAATGATTTTATTCATTTTAAGCACCAAAGGAATGATGAAGTTGATTTGTTCAATTTTAGCCCAAATTGAAATCTAGTAGGTATCTAAGTTTCAATTTTAACCTTTTGCAAATGAAAAGTCAAAGTGTTCTTTTTAGACCCAAATGAAAGATAGTGTCCTAAAAATGAAAGATAAAAATTTCGTGAAGAAGTGTTAAACAAACACTTAAAGCATTTAAAAACACTTTTATTTTAAAATGTCCTCCTTTCATTTTCCTTTGCTAGCCTTGTCTTCCTCGCTTTCCTTCATTTGTACCTATCAAACAAACAAAAAGATAATCATGTGAGAATACTAAATTCACTTTGATTATTAATTCCGAACAATGACATGATTTTTGTTTGAAAAAAATAAAAATAAATAAATGATCTAGATGAGTATGATAATAAGGAAAGCATTTAAAAGTGGATCATGCCTTGGTATTGATTGCATCCACATTGCTCAAGGTATTGATCAGCCATAAAGAATACATCTCTTTAAAACTTTCACTATCACAAGGTAATCATAATAAATGCAAATATATATATCTATGACATTTATTAGAAGATTAATAAGTATAGTGATAATCATAAGAGAATACTTGAATCATGAGTGAATCAAAACAATCCAATTAGCATTTTATTGAGATATGAATTAATATCTAGCATACTACATCAACAGATATCATGTGGCTTCAAAGAAAAAAGCATATACATCTTCAAAATTAAATGCCTGCACCATTTCTTGATGATCTTAAAAAGATGAAATCAACATAGAATATATTCACTCACCCCATAAAAGATCAAAGCATGTAAAAAAGGAACAAGTATTTAATGATAAAAAACAGCGATGTAAATCAGAGAACCAATGTTATTTATGATGACTTGATGTGTAAAACACACTCCTCCTTTCAGGGATTTTGGAATAAAGACATAGGCTTTAGGACTTCAAGCCATTTGCACAGGTGTGAAAATGAATTCCTCAGCCTCCTCTAGCATAATCTTTGCCTAATCTGATTGAGTGGGGATTTATACACATAGTTCATTCATTAGAGGTTGAGCTTGCAAATGTCTTCCTAAGATGAAGTGGATATTGGTAGAACCTATACACTGACTAGATCAAAAACGTTGACATGACAGGTGGTTACACATTATTCTCATATCAACATATCATTTGCATGTGACTAAGATCCAGAATAAAAACATTCTCACCTACAGCCATGAGCTACATAATAGAGATTGAAAAAACAAAGTAACATGATATAAATACTAGCATATCACAAAGAACATCCATAATCTTATAGAAGTAATGCATAGACAGCGCACAGTATCGACAATGTATCATAAAGGTGATGGTATAAACAAGGCAGAGACAACTCACGTGGAGGATACTTCCGATTGACTTCCTTCATTTATACCACATCCTTTCCCACTGGTAGTTGTCAATTCATTGTATTCTGCCGACTTCTAGCAGTTATGGATGCATAGACCAAGTGCATGGATTTTTGACCAGAATCCTCAAAAGGGAGGCATATGCCAGACAATCAACAGTGCTGCCCAACAACTATCCATCAACATACTCTTGTTTCCAACGTCCTTTTTGCTTTTCTCTTAAATGTATTTTCAAAATATCTTCAAGACAGTCTCGACATGTGTATTAAAAACAAAAAAGAGAATTTAGATCACCTCAAATAGAGCTATATCACTGTCAGTATGCCACAATGTATAGTTTAAAAGGAGTCATCTTTAAATGCTTAGCTGTAACCAAATAGTTTTCCTTATGGCATAGTAGATATTGAATCAATGATAGCATAAAACAACCTTATTAATGTTTCAAAGGACTTCTAGCTTATGAAGCATGCCACAATATAAAATGATTACTGTTAGAATGCTCTATCAATAAAACTGGATATTAAAAACCTTCTGCTCTTTGAGAACAAGAACATATATGGAGAGAATAGTAGACACATGTTAAAAATTGTCAAACAAATGCATTTGGTAGGTAAGGAAAGTCACCTCCTCCATATATATTGTATGTATGCGCAATCATCGCAATAGTGTATGAAAGAATTTTGTTAGAGAAGTAAAGAGTACGTGCCATTTGTTTTGCTCAAAATTTTAGGGCCTAAAAGAAAAAAAGTAGATGACGCATCCTCTAGTTGGGATCTACGCTCTTCTAAAAGCATAAAAATAATTCTAAACAAATGCATCCCTCTAAACAGAACAAGACCAAATTCATTAAGATTAGGATTTTAGCTCACAGAGATTGTGTATTCAACTCTAAAACCCTGTGATATTCAACAACCATACGGTGTCTTGATAGATCGCTCTTTACTGTTGTCGGCCTGTTAGTAATTACCTTAACCTCCTTAAAGAAAAACTAGGCTTTCTGCTTTAGGTTGTGCTTGTACCAGCTATAGTAGTGTTAAGCAAATACTTAGAGTTTGGGGTAAAATAAAATAGCAGTTTGCATATGCATTGAAATCTCTTAAAAATTATGCTAATAACTATTAAGACTATGACCTCCACACATGTCACAATTTACTATTTACCACCCTGGCTGTTCAAAGATAGCCATATCTCAATAGACACCAAGAATAGACCTTCAAATATAGAATCATACAACAAAAGATCAAGTTAAGATTTATTTGAGGCGTGTGTGAGGTAAATGCATGTGGCAGGTGTCTTCAACTCCCCTGAGAATGTGATGGCATCTATAACACCTTGCTAAGCTTTTAAAATAATTTTAAACATCCCCCCCCCAATGATTCCCTATGAACAATGATATAAATTCTAAATGATGCGCCCTAAGCAAGAAAACTATCTTGCATAAAATGCATTTTTGTATGCGCCTGGTAGAGTATATTTATTGATTTTCTTTGATCCCAATGACCTTAGGAGATTTATGCATTCCTGTATGTGCCTAGCAGAATAGATTTAAAAGAGAATCTCAATGTTTCTCGTGGGTTCATCAGTGTTTGATGATCTTAGATTTTCAAAAAACACGACAATACATTTCAACATCGATCAACTCAATTAAAAATCCAACAACTGAGGCAAAAAGGAAAAATAAAATAAAATGATAGAACACCAAGTTAATTCATCAACACCCTTATCAACAAAGAGTCTCATGGTGTTGATGTCAGATCATCGAAAAGTGATAGAACATCAATTAATTGAAATAACACCAAAATATTGATATAACTAACATGTAACAATATCAGAAAAGAATTGCATTCAGCAACCAATAGATATGCTTTTCACCCAAAAGGAGTGTATCAAAATCCTAATGAAGCATTCAAATGAAATACTTGATTGAAGCAGCCAATGTGGACAATTAATGTGAAGTAGAAACTCAAGATAACAAAATAATATATTGAAAATGTTCTAAAGAAAATCCTACAAAACAATAGAAAATCCTGCAAAATGATAGAGGCCCTCCTTCTAGCGCCAAATGTAGATGGTGAAATTTGCATTTTGCTAAAAACAAACAACACACATTAGCATGTTAGTTTAAAACAAAGCAAATAACAACATCCATATGAAATGATACAACAATGCTTTCAAATGCAAACAATGATAAAAGAAAGCTAAATAAGCATATGAAGAACATGAAGTAAATTATTTCATATTGGATTGGTGCTTCTATGGAAAGAAGCCCTTTCCCAGTCCTTGATCAAGCTAAGCTTAATGATGAAATTGCTATGAATGTGATATGAAATGGTGTGGAAAAAATCAGTTCTCAAGGAGAGTGACTTTCCAAGGGATTGTGGAGTTGTGGAGGATTTGCTTGAGGGTGAAGCCTCTATTTAAAGATTTTCAAATGCTAAGAGTGCCAAACATGGAGGATGTGGGATAAAGATCAAGCCAATGATAAGAGGCCACTTGTCAACATGTGAGTGGTTGATGCATGTGCAAGATTTGGAAAATGTACCCAAGAGGGGGGAAATTTGAATTCAAATTTGGCAATAAATTTTGAGAGGGGGACAAGAAAATGAGCAATAAATGCAATGTTGGAGGGATAAATCAACTTGTCATGTTTTTCAAACTTGAGGGCCATGTTGAGTGAAAATGAAGGTTTTAATAAATCAATAAATTGATTTATTTGTGCAAGTGGCTAAATCTAGAGAATGCAAGTGGGTGGGTTAGGTTAGGCTAATTAGGATTAGGTTAGCTTAATGATGATTAGGTGAGTTTGACTTTTAGAACTTGGATATTTGATTTATTTAAATCAGAAAATGATGTAATATGATTTGGGATTTGATTAAATGGCCATTTGATTTATTAAAAGGTTGATGATAATGTTTATTTGATTTTAAATAAATGACCTTAGGAGATGAGATTGTGTAATGAATGGATGGAAGTGAACCTGATTAATTGATGAATGGACCTAATGTGAAATATAGTTTAGTTAAAGAATGAACCTGATTGAATGCACAATGTTAATTTTGCATGTCTACACTTACTAGCAAAAACCTTAGGCCTAATAATTGGTCAACATGACCTTCATCAGATGATCAAAATCCAATCCAAAATTCCATTAAGTCTTACATCCAAATGAAGTAAATTTTATTTCCTAGTTGTCCTAGACAAGACTGTCCTAGACAATCCTAAGATAACCTATGGGTGCTCCTACACCATTCTCCCCCTCAGCCAAACACTAAGGATTCTAGGGATAGATCAGAGATAAATCAATACCCTACTTCTTGAACTAAGCTTCATCCACCCATGTAGCCTTATATTCTAGTTTTTCCTTCCATTTGATGAGATGTTCCATATATACCTTATACCGGGTAGACTTCTTCATCCTTGATTCTAAGATTCTCTCTGCTTGTAGCTTGTCTTTCAGAGGGAAGGCTAGGTTACTTACATCCTTCAAGACATCCTCACTTGTCTAAACCAAATCAGTGACTAGTCCTTTATACCTGATCAAATCAGCCACATTAAACACTGGTGAAATGCCTAAGTCTGCAGGTAGCTCCACCTTGTAAGCATTCTTTCCATACCTGGATAACACCTTACATGGTCCCACTCTCTTCATCTGTAACTTGGTTGATGTTCCTTTCTGAAACCTATATTTGTTAAGGTGAACCATGACATAGTCTCCTACTACAAATTATATATCTTTCCTAGACATATCCACCTTAGCTTTCAGCTTGTGAGTAGCCTCTATAATTGTCTTCTTCACTTGCTCCTGAATATCCTTCATGGTCTGAGAGAAATCTTTAGCATGGCCACTCCTATGCTCCATAGCTCCTAAATCTCTAAGTTCACACACACCTCTTGGGTGCATTCCATACACTATTTCAAAAGGACTTCTTCCTATGGTCTGGTTCACACTGTCATTGTACGCATATTCATCCTGTGATATGACCAAGTCCCATGTCTTTCCATACTCCTTGGTTAGGCATCTTAAAAGGTTACCTAACACTCTATTAACCACCTTAGTTTTTCCATCGATCTAAGGATGGTAGGCTGATCCAAAAGACAGGTTAGTACCTAATCTACTCCATAGAGTTTTCCAAACATGACTCATAAACTTCACATCCCTGTTTGAGATAATGCTCAATGGAAATCCATGGATCCTCACAATATCTTTGAAGAAAATATGAGAAATATAGCTAGCATCATGGGTGGTCTTCCAAGGAATAAAATGACTCATTTTACTAAATCTGTCTACCACCACATAGACACTATCAAACCCTATCTTAGTTTTAGGGAGTCCTACCACAAAGTCCATGCTAATACATTCCCATGGTCTATTGGGAATGGGTAGAGGTTGATACAAAACTACATTGCTAGCTCCCCCCTTGGATTTCATACTAACTACACACTGCTCCACATACCTTCTGACATCCCTTGGCAACTTGGGCTAATAATAGAACCTCTGCACTAGTTCCATTGTTTTTTTGATATCAAAATGACCACTAAGACTACCATTGTGCTTTTCCTGAATAAGATTCTCTCTCATTGAACCTTTTGGAACACATAACTGATTCCCTTTGAACAAAAGTCCACTCTGCAATGTATACTCTGAGAATTGAATATGAAAGTGATTCTCAAAATCTGAACATACCTTATATGCCTCTAAGAAGTCTTCATCTTCTCCATAGAGATCCTTGAAACTATCTATTCCAATGCTCTTTATCTATATCTCTTGCACTGTCAGCAACCTCCTACTTAGTGCATCTACCACCTTGTT
The DNA here is from genome assembly GCA_007258455.2 of Sequoia sempervirens. NCBI lineage: Eukaryota > Viridiplantae > Streptophyta > Pinopsida > Cupressales > Cupressaceae > Sequoia > Sequoia sempervirens. The sequence goes on from VDFB02281492.1 coordinate 696,864,379, forward strand.
CAACTATCCCTTCTTGTGCTTGCTGGTAAAAGTGAGGGCTTGGAGGTATTCCATCCATTTCAAGTGTCTATTGCTCAACCTCTCTTGTGTGTTGATGTATCTAAGTGCCTATTTATTAGTAAACACTACAAACTCTTTAGGTAGGAGATAATGCCTCCACTTTCAAAGTGACTGCACTAAAGCATACAGTTCTAGGTCATAGGTAGAATACTTTGTCTTAGCTTCATTGAGGCTTTCACTAAATAAATCTATAGGCCTACCTTCTTGGCTTAGCACTCCTCCTACTACAATTCCACTAGAATCACATTCCATAGTGAATAACTTATCAAAGCTAGGTAACAAAAGGATGGGTTGAGTTGCTACTTCTTGTTTCAATTTATCAAAACCCTTCTCTGCTTCAAGATTCCATTTGAACTTAGTTTTTAGGCCACCTTTTATTGTGTCAAGTACTGGTTCACATATGCCACTAAATTTCCTTACAAACTTCCTTAAAAATTGAGCTAACCCATGAAAACTTCTTACCTCTGTTCCAATGGTTGGTGTAGGCCAATTTAGTATAGCTTCCACCTTGCTTGGGTCCATCTCCAATGATCCTTGGGATACTACAAACCCCAAATACACAATATCTTGTTTGAAGAACTCACATTTTTCTAGGTTGATGGCTAACTTCTCCTCCTACAATCTTTTAAGAACCAACTCCACATGCTTTAGATGTTCTTCTATTGTCTTGCTAAAGATAAGTATATCATCTAGATATACCACCACAAATAGCCTTGTGAAATCCTTAAGCACTTCATTCATTAGCCTCATGAATGTGCTAGGGGAATTTGAGAGGCCAAATGGCATCACTCTCCACTCATATAACCCATCAGTTGTCTTAAAAGTTGTCTTCCATTCATCCCCATCTTTGATTTTGATCTGATGGTATCCACTCTTGAGATCCAACTTGGTAAAGTACTGAGCTCCTCCAAGACAATCCATCGAATCCTCAATCCTAGGAATAGGGAACCTATATCTGATTGTAATCCTATTGATAGCCCTAGAATCAGTGCATAACCTCCACTTACCACTTTTCTTGGTTGCTAAGACCACTGGTATTGCACACAAATTGATGCTCTTCCTAATTTGTCCTTGGTCTAGTAACTCCTACACTTGTCTAGCTACTTCTAGGTTCTGATCTTGTGTAATCTTGTATGTTTCCTTGTTTGGAAATGAAGCCCCTTGTATGAAGTCAATATGATGACTGATGGCTCTCTTTGGAGGTAAGGTTGCTGGTGTTCCATCACTGACTATGTCCTTGTACTTCTCAAGTAACTTGTGGACTGCTCCTAGTATGACTATTTTCTCAGTCTTATCTTCCTCCTTAGATTGCACCATGACCACATATCATTCCCCTCCTTGTTGTAGAGTATTGATAAACTCCTTTCCACTACTTAACAAGACACTAGGGGTCTTTGACTATCCTTCTTCTTCATCTGATAGTGACTACAATTTGAATATCTTTCCATCCTTCTTGAATGAGATGGTGTTCTCATTTCCATCATAGATGGCTCCTCTGTCATACTGCCATGGTCTTCCCAATAGAAGATGGCATGCATCCATGGGAAACACATCACAAATCAACTTGTCCTTGTATCCTCCAATGGAGAACTCCACTGTTGTCTACTTATTTACAAGAATACTCTGCCCTTTGTTCAACCATGTCACCTTGTAAGGGTTAGTGTGGGGTACTTTCTCCAACTTCAACTTCCTCACTACCTCCTTAGAAATAATGTTATCACTAGACCCTGAATCCACTATAACATTGCACACCTTTCCAAGTATTTTGCATCTTACCCTAAATAAGGCTCTCCTTTGCTTTGGCTCTACTTTGACTGGTTGTCTAATTAGAACCCTACTAAACATCAAGTTCTCCCCCATTTCTGACTCAATGTGACTAATCTCTGGTGACTTGACACTCATAGTGTCTTCTTGAGTATATGCTACTTTGTTTTCTATATTTGAAGGAGATGCTTTCTATGGGAACCTATAAGCTAGATGACCTACTTGACCACAGTTGTAACACTTCATACTAGCAAAGTATGAGTTACTTTTGCCTAATCCTCTTGCTCTATTTGAACCTCCTTGAGGTCCTCTGCCTCTTCCATAGCCTCCTCTAGAAGTCATTTCACTTCCATGCTCTGCGAGTTTAGACTCTCCCTAAATTCTTTGTTCAGTCCCTCTACCTTGGTATCCACCTCTATGTCCTCTTTGATCTCTGCCTTTTCCTCTACTCTTAGAAGCCTAATCTTGTTTCCTCTTACTCCTCTCCTTAATCTTTATAGCCAATTGATAGCATTGGTGCACTATTTTGGGACTTAGAAGAGTCATCTGCTCTTGAATGTTCCACTTCAAGCCATTAAGGTACCTAGCCACCTTAAGACTTTCATCCTTTGTAACATTAGACCTCATGCAAAGTTTTTGAAACTCCTTAGTATAAGAGTTCACATCTTGGTCTCTTTGTCTCAAGTTCTATCTTTTTTTGTGCAATTGAATCTCATAGTCATCTGGCATGTATGCTTCTCTCAATTTGGAAACCATTCCCTTCCAAGTGGAAATAGGTTTCTTTCCTTCCTTTTCCCTCTCTATCTGAATGAACTTCCACCATGTCAAGGAAGAACCTCTTAATCTTGACTTTTCCACTTTTACCTTTTGTGCTTTAGTGACTCCATCACATTCAAAATGGTTTCCCATTCCCTCTATCCAATCCATGACTAGATCAACTTCCATTTTTCCACTACAAAGTGGTATTCCTTCAAGTGATTTTCCACTCAAAGCCTTCAATGCCTTCAAGAAAGGCTCTTCTTGCAAAACAGGGTCAGATTCAAGGATCTTGTCTTCCTCTACAACCTCTTCTTTCTTTGGTACCTTGCCTTCTAACTGCACATTACTCACTGCTTGCTCAAGTTGGGATATTATTTCCCTCAATAGCCTATTGTATTCCTCTTGTTCTTCAACCTTCTTGGCTAGTTTTTCATTTGTCACCATATCTATAGAACCACTAGACTCAATCTATGACATATATGATTTTATCCCAAATCTTTTGCTGCTTTGATACCAATCTGGTAGGGAGGTTGGATGAAACAATCATAGTTTCATGTTCTAAGTCTTACTAGAAGACTTCTATGGTCTCTCTCTCCACCACTTCAACCTATATGACCTTTCTTTACTTAGGATCCCTTGGTTTTTCCTTGCCAACCTCAACTACCAACATAAATATTTCTACCAAATCCACTTTGGTACAAACTTGCAACTCTACACTTAGCCCTTAATCCACTCTAAAGGTTACAAAACCTCCAAATCTTGAATTTAGCTTTGCAGGGGTGTGGAGGTGCTTCTTACATCATCAATCCATCCCATTAAAGGTTTTAGGGATCCACCTAGCTCCATCTACAAGTTGCTTTCACCAAACCCTCTCTTAGACCCTAAAAGAGGCTACTAGCCCTAGGAGCCCCAATTATGCCTCTTTCTCTAAGAAAATAGGTTTGTTCTCAAATATTTCTAAAGAACATCCCAATCTTTTCTTTGAATTCTTGGTTCATTTTCCCACCTCTCAAATCTTTTTGAGGTCTTAGGTCTTCACTATTCGTACGACACCCTAATTTGAAAATGGGTAAAATTAGGTCTTTTTTAGCCCTTTCTTGGCTTCTTTCAAACTGTTAAATTCATCTCACATCAATTGAATTGATGGAGCTTCCTTCTTCATACTGTATCTAGGAAAAACACTTACCTACCCTCTCCACCCTGTGATTTTTCTGGAAATGGACACCCCTACAACTCAAGTGCTCTACACTTTCTCTCTTCCCTAGTTGGACTCTCCCTAGCTCGCCTAGCGAAAGACTTCCAGCATAGCTCCTATCTTTTCTAAAGCCATAAACTCTACAATATATACAACCATGGAGTCTAGTCACTGTTTCTAAAGGGCCGTACAATTTGTACATTGGGAAAGTGTACTAACACTCCATTTTCTCAAAACTGCCTGGTTCAGACCAGGAACAGTGTGGAATCAAAATTATTTACAAATAGTGCTTGAAATTGAATAAAGGAACTAAATATTGGCACACAATACTTGAAAAACTACTACACTACATCCTGTACAAGTTATAGTGCCATCATTAAGCCATTAAAACCTAACTTCAATGCAAAAATTAGAAAATAACACACAAAACACTATTTTCCCTCGAATTCACAAAACTTCAAAGCAATACAAATGTTTCCAACCCCTCTCCAATGCTGAGGAATTCCATAAATAGGGTCCCTTAATCAGTTATGGTCCCATGGGTTCTTCTTGGCCGCTTGAAACTATAATTGAGCATTATTTGCAAAAATTGACAAGCAACTTCCTAAAAATCCTAAAAGGTCAAAACCTTAGTAGCAAAAACATTAGGCCTAATCATTGGTCAACATGACCTTCATCAGATGATCAACATCCAATCCAAAATTCCATTATGGCTTACATCCAAATGAAGTAAATTTTATTTCCTAGTTGTCCTAGATAAGACTATCCTAGACAATCTGAAGATAACCTATGGGTGCTCCTACACCATCTAACTTTTCCAAATTTAATGTCATGCAATATCATTAATGGGTGTTGGGATAGATCCTTCAAAAATGTAATTAATAAGGCTTAGATTTGAATTAAAGGGCTAATTAACCTCAATAAATTAATGAAGCCCTATATTAGTGTGGAAGTGTAATTAAATACATTAGAACACCCTAAATAAGGCATAAACAAGTACATTTTATCATTAATTTTTAATTCCCAAGCTAAGCTCAAAAAAGGGTTATCCATGTCAAACTCACAATAAAGTAGACATTCAAGACACTTATGTATGCAACAATAAGAAAGATACATAGTCATACCCTATCAAAGACCAAGAAAATTAAAGGAAAACAAAGGATCAAGCACAACCATTCCAACACAATGTGGTATGTGGTTGTTTGTCTAAGAAAAAGGATCAAGCTTTGATAGTTTGTCGAACACTATGTGGACCAGGTCTAGGTTGTTTGTCTGTGTGGACAAAGATTTTGGCACCATAAGGCTCTCTAACACTTCTATGGTTTTTCACCTAAAATGACAGAGTAAGGCCAAAAATTGAAATGTTTTCACTCAAGACTAATTCGATATGCCTAAATCCAATAGACCAATAAAATATATTGATTATTAATGAAAAACTAATGAAATGAAAAATGTTTGAAAACACAATGTTGTATGCAAAATGACCTAAGAATGCAAACAAATTGTAACAAAAATTAATGAGACTAAAGAGGTGCACCTGGAAAGTAGAATTTGGTGTAGAGATGCTCTAGAATCCTATAGAATTTATTGTTGAAGCCAACTAGGACACTTACACCAAGCTGGGTGACTTAGTCCTATTTCATGAAAATTCTGTTAGAATAGGTTTTCAACGAAAAAGGTATCCAAATACACAAAAAACACTTTTTAAGGCCTAGTAGTAGGACTAATTCACCATATATGATGACTTAGTCCACCTATGAATCTTGAGAAATTTGAGACAAGAATCTGTAACTCTCAGTCTGCAGTTCTATTCTTGATAAGTTTCCAGATCCAAATCTATAGAATCTAGTATGTAGGTAATCCCCAAGCTTATTTTAGGGATTTTTTTAATTTTGAAATACTTTGATGGATTTATGAAAAAATTTAACAACTTTCTCTTTGACAAATATGCATACAATACCTGCAAACCACACATGCAAAGAGGGGAAAAATGGTTAACGATTAGTGAATAGGGTTTTGCCTTGGTCAAACCTTGGTTTGGTAATTAAACCATTGAAAATGAAACTAAATAAAAAGATAATGATGAATGAACAACATGCAATGCTACAACTCACCAAACCCTTGATGTAGAAATGTGAAGATATATATGTACATGCTCCATTGAATGTATGCTTGATAATGCCTAAAATGCTTGAGAAAAATTAAGTGGATGAATTAGTGAGTGAATGAATGTATGAATGTATTGGGGGGTGAAAATGAGGGGAAAACCCTTTATTTATACATGATTATACAAAACATCCTGAAAAATACCACATCACAGGCTGACCTGAAGGCTAAGAGAATAATATCTTGCCATAATTTTGAAATAATTTTGATTTTTGTGCCAAGTGGGACTAAGTCACCCCTAGTAGCGATTTGGTGTCACAAGGGAAATTTTAATGGGTGTGAGGAATTAAAGTGTATTAAATGATGTTTAATAGGTTTATTCTCTAAAACACACTTAAGTAGGGCTTGTAAGTGCATTAAGGGGAAATTTAAGCATAAGAAATGGTCAAATTATTGATGACAAGCCTAGAAAAGCATGAAAGTTTGTTACAACTCTTTACAACACTTTAAAATAAGGCTTGGTAAGTGATAATTTTTTTTTTATTTAGGTGAATTATATTACAAGAGTCCTAGAAAAGTGTGAAAGTGGGTTACAACACTTCACAACACTTTTACAAGGCATCATAAAGTTCTTAATAATTCACAAGGATCCAAGACCTAATGTGAATGTGTTGGCCACATTGCAACATTAAATCAAGGAAAAATCAAGCCAAAATCACAAGTAGGGCACAAACAAGAAGAAAAAGTAGAAGGGTTACATTTTTCATGTCAAAATTTAGCCCCCACTTTAGTGAGAGGATGAACCTGCTTCAAACTCACACTAAAGTACACCCACATGCAATCATGAGGGGTTCCAATGAACTAATGCTAGCAAGATGAGACAAAAATGATCAAGAGGGATGATCAAGCCCCCATGATGAAGATCCCATGGAAAACTAAACATAAGCATAAAGGGACACACATGAAAATGATGATGAAAGAGAGAGAAGAAAACAAGGAGAGAATCGGATCAAGCTTTGATAATTTATCCATCCTAATGTGGATTAGATCTAGAATTTTTTTCCTAAAAAAGAAATGTATACTCACTCCAAGATGATGTAACTCATGGTTGTCCATTGGGTGAGAAGGCCTAAAAGGTGAGAAACATACACTCATGGATGGTATGTAGTCACACACACACAGGTGGCTATGGGGAAAGTCATGCCTTAGAATGGGCTTTCTGCTCAACCATACCAAAGTTATACCTCTTGATAACTTTAATAAGGTGCCACAAAATAAAATAAATTTTCAAGCTTCATGAGACAAGAAAAACTTCATATGCTTTGAACTCCTGAACAAACACAGTGGCACCACACGCATGCAAGTTGTGTTATGCAACGTGGCCATATAACAAATGAAAAATGCAACATGCAAAGAATTTTCAAAGGAGTCTTGCTTAGTTCATGTGAGGTCTTATCATATGGAACATGTGTCTAATATCTCCAAGAGAGGTCCAATCAAAGAATAGAAGATTTACAACTTAGAGGATGTAGTGTTTCACATCAAGCCACCAAGAGGAATGTAATATGCTAAGATAGATCACACATATGGACATCACACCTAATTTCCTTCACAAAGTGAAAAATACATCATATGAAGTAAGAAGGTTGTACTAAGAATGAATAAAAAAGGGAAAAATAAAAAGAATAATGTTAATGTATGCCCTCACTTTAAATGAATTCCTACACACCGTACTGTGAGAAATTACTTTAAAGTGGCCAATGAAAAATGAAAAGAAGAAGAAAGACATGAGAGTCAATGTGGAAATCCCTATTCCAAGTCATATGTTTCTAGGTAAGGCTACGTCGTGTGAAAGAAAGGGAAAATACAAGAAAGGGGTTGCCCAAAAAATGAGAAAACAAAACACATAAGGAATCTATGGATTTGGGTTTAGTATGTTCTTTCTTGCAATGTTTGTTAGAGAGTTTGGAACTGTCATCATCCCCAATATACATAGAACTTGAAGAATGACACAAAGAGAGTGAAAAAAAATACAAATATTTGGGTCAACATGGAAGAGACATAGGGTGTCTCAATGCTTTGTGTCATCCCTAAAATGAAAAACACAAGCCAAATGAAAAAGAAAAGGGGAAAGAAAAAGGAAAAGCTTTTGGGTCAACATGACAAAGACATGAATTTCTTGATGCATTGTGTCATTCTCAAAGGGAAAACACAAGAAAAAGAAAAAATAAAAGGAAAAGAAAAATAAAAGGCCTTTTGGGTGAAGATGAAAGAGACATGGAATGTCTCAATGCCTTGCATCATCTCCAAAAGGAAAACACAAGAAAATTTCAAAAAGAAAAAGGTAAAAGTATTGTACAACATAGAGAAGAATGAAGGTACAAATAGAGGAATGTCATAAAGAGAGAGAACATCAAACAGAACATTACGGGGGATCACATCATGCACATGCAAACACACAAAAGAAAAAGAAAAAGAAAATGCAAAAGACTAGTAAGGAAAATACGAGTCATCCATCGAGTGAGTCATCTGCCTCCCAGTCATGTTCATGATATGCTGAGGGCAAGCAACTAGCCAAAGGGACAAGAGAATGTTCTAAACTAGGGGAAACACTAGGTGCTACACTCTTTGTAGGGAATTGTCACTTAAGCTGATGGAAGAGGAGAACAATGTGTTCAAATCATTATGCACCTCTTCGTCAATTTTAGCGATCTCGTCATTGTCATCCAAATTAATCACAATAGGAGGATGAATGATGATGTCCAATGAAGGGTGTACCTATTGTTTTCATTGTTGTATTGGATCATTTTTTGTGGTTGGGGAGGAGGGTCATCATGCATTGCTTCTAGCATGTGTGGATTTCAATTTTATTTGTTTTCTACTTCATGTAATTTTTGAGCAAGGGCACAACTTATATGCGTACACTATCTAGCTCCTCTATTTTGTTTGGTTTTGTTGTCAAGTTTTATTTGTGAAGGAGTGGGTTGATTAACCATAGGAATCTTTTCTTCCCAAAGGGGAGGAACAAAAGGAACCATGAAAGGTTGTTCATCCACTTTTTCCTTTGCTTTGTAAACTTTTTTTATTCGAGGAGGCATAATGAAGTGGTTATCATTGTCTTGTGGTCTTTTGGATGATATCAGAGAGGTTTCAGGTGTTGGTTGAGCTTGGTTGGTTAGTTCTTATTTAGGTTGAAGTATTGTTTCATTTAGGATAGGAGTGTCGAAAGGGGATGTGGACATGGTGCAGAGAGACAATTCTACTATTTTCTTTGCTTTAAATTTTTGGTAAGAAATGAAAACAAAGTCTTCTCGAGGTGTTATAGGTTCCATGGGCTCAAGCCAAAATGATTCTAAGGAAAATTTTCCTTTGGAAGAAAAGGGGTTAAAGCTACTATGGTGAATAGTGAATATTTCATTGTCAAGTGGAAACTTTAAGCATTTACATGTATAACCAAAGAGAAAACTTTCATTGAGTGAAGCCATGGAAGGCATAGCTTCAAACGAAATTTGTCCAATTGCGAGATGATGGAGAATGTGGCATCCAATGTTTTTGGTCCAATTTGTAATAGAAGGATGATTGATCCTATCATAGGGTAAGAAAAACCATTGTGTTTTTTGATCCATTCTTTTTGTTTATCATAATCATCTTGATAAAGATCATGTAATAGGGTATGTGCAGGATCATGATGGGCCAAAAAGTGGCAATATGATGGGTATGTGGCTGATGACTTTTTTTTTACCAAAAATTGATGAAACAAAAGGGTTTTTAAAGGAGATTATGAGCTTTCTACCAATATAAATTATGCTTTACCTTGAATTTAATAAGTAATTATTATTCATTTTCTATTCGAATTACGACTAAAGTCCTAATTGATAGGTTGATTGAAAAACATCTATAGCTATCAAACAATATCAAATTTTTTGAATCCAAAAGAAGCATCACATTCTATGATTTGTATACTATAGGATTAAAAATAGAAAAAATCAATTTCATGAAGTTTTGACCAAGTTAAGGTGGTCAAAAATATGAGTTTTTTATATTTTTAAAAGTTGTAATAAAAAATTCATAATTAATTATTTACTTGGAGAAAAATTACAAAAAAATATGCATCACATCGGGACATGATTTCTCTACTTATATCTAAAATCTTATAAAAAATAATATCATTTTATTGTGGTTAGGGTGGTCAGACAGACACCTACTTCTTATTTTTTCCCTGAAATTTAAGTAATACTGCATTGAAATTTCAAATTTTCACCAGATAGATTTAAAAAAATAAATAAATAAACCTAGTAGTTTAGAAACTACATTGAATTTGCTATAGAATCTATTGTTACATATTTTTGAAATAATATATATAACTTATTCAAATTTTTATGTCAAGTTGCCTAACTCTGATTTTTCTAAATTTCTTGCCACTTAAGGGCTTGTTTTTTCAATGATGATCCTGCACATACCCAATACCAAAAATTTCTCGGCGATCACATTGTCTCCATAGGCGGTATCTATTAGTATCCCATTAGTGGGCTTGTGATAGATATAGCTAGCTATGTAAAGAGGACCATTAAGGAGATTTTTAAGTATTTCCTAAGAAGAAAAAGTAATATCAAGAGATTTATTAAGTTGGCCCTTACAAGGCATAACGTCTATCGCACCTACCATTTCATCCATAGGATTAATATGGGTAGTATGTGGGATGGGATCATGATGTTCACCATCTATATCAACATTCATTGCATCATTCTTTGTAGTTTCACTAGCTTTGACAAATGAAACATTATGTTTAGGCATTAGATGAGTGAAAATTGCAAGTTTTTATTTGGAGGGGAAACAAACTTATTTCCTTGATCATTAACACCTACAATGGATAAACAATTGGAATCAATGAGGTCTTGCACAAGATGTTTAAGATTCTTACAATGTTCCATCTCATGTACATTTTTTCAATGATAATGGCAATAAGCATTGGATTTAAAGTTTAAAGGTAAAGGTTTAGTAGGATTAGATGCTTTGATATTTGGTAAGGTAATCATTTTTTGTTGTAAAATTTGGGACATTGTGTTATGAAGTGTGTCTAGTAAAGGTGTGAATTGTCCTTTCAGATCTCCATAAGTAAAGGGCACCATGGTTTTACAGTTGCTATTTGCTTGTTGATAGCTTGAGGTGGTTGTTGAGGGGGATTGAACTATAAGAACCCTTTGTTTTTATTTCTAAATGGCCAAGAATTGTTTTGGTTGGCATGTTCATATTTCTCAGTTTAGCTAGAAGTGGATTTTGCATCTCAACTACTAATTGAATTGTGATAATCGCAAATGGCAGTACACAAGTGCATAAAGGAGGGGAATTTTATCATAGTGAGTTTTTTCTAAAGTTTGGTTTGCAAGTTTTCTATAAACATATTTTGAAGGTGTAGATCTGGAATCTTGACATCAATTTGGGAATAAAGCGATTGATAGCGTGAGATAAAATCAATTATCTTTTCTTCCTCATTTTGCTTACATCACATCAAATAGAAAAAGGTCTTCTTGGGAGTTATATGCACTTGGAAATGATTTATAAATACATCAATGAGTTTATTTAATTGTTTAGTAAGGATGAAAACCATTCCAAGGCAGTGTCAAGAAAACCCACAAAAGTGGTTTACAATTTGAATGAGGAAGAAAAACTAACAAAAAATGACTCCATTCCAAAAAAAATCATTCTTGAGGTTCAAACGAACTCATTGGTTCGAACAAACCAAACGAGGGTTCGATCAAACCTAGGTTCGAGCAAACCCATTAAATGCATCCCACCAAAATAGCACATGCAAACCCCTTTTCGAAAGGGGGTTTGAATGAACCGAGGTTTGAATGAACCCTAGTTCACTCGAACCCTTGGGGGTTTGCTCAAAAATCCCCTGGTTCGAGTGAACCCCCCTCTTCCCTGATCCCTTGTCTTTGCCACCAAAAAAAAAAAAAATTCCCTTCGAAGCTCAGGTTGACCATGAAAATGGAGGAGACTTCACGAACCCAACTAGTATTGGGTAGTCCTTGAAACGAGCTATCCAATGACTATAATTTTAATATGTTTTGGTTTTATTATATATATATATATATTTAGTTTTATTAAACATAGGTTTTTCACCCAAAATGAAGATCTTTGTTCTACACATGTGGAAAAATAGAAGATTATAAAAAAAATTGAAAAATATGAGTGCACTAGATATTGAATTCCTTGATCCAACAAAAGAAATATTTTGATACATACAAAAAAAGTTACCTGTTATACGGTCCGCTTATGTTTGAATTGTAATTGGTTTGACTTCGAAACTTGATTAAGGAAAAATTATTCAATAAAACACTATCTAACCAAGTGGAAGCATTAGTTATTGTACTTACAAATCTGAATTTGAAAGAGTTAGAATTTTATCCTTCATGGAAAAAAAAGTTGTGTTATGTGGTGAACGTTACTCCTTAAAAATGTTATTTTCTAAAAAAAACTAGTTTTCGAGGGAGATGGAAAAAGAGGTACAATATGATTCCAAAATTTTTGAAAAAAATATATTTAGAATCTACGGAAAAAATTTCACAAAACAATAGTTTGCATCATCTTCAAATTCTTCATGGTTTAGCCACTATAGGTGCCTGAAAGTGAAGATTTAGTTGGAAAAAATTATTTTAGTGTCGAATTTGACCAAAAATTGTAAACCACTATTGTGGGATCACCCTGACATCTTTTAGAGTTCTAGGAAACAATTTTTCTAATAGTTTATCGTTAAGGACAAAGTCACTACACAAGCCAGTGTAGGCATTAAAATGGCTAGAAGGATCTCCCTTCCCTCCATATTTCTCAAATATAGGAATCTCTGCTCCTTGTGGTATCAATTTTCACAATATTTCTAAAGAGAATGGGCTACTTCAAACATAATAGGTGGGTGGTCCATTCTGATTTTGATTTGTGGTGGATATTTGTTTTTGTATGGATGAAACAGTTTGGAAAATTTGTGTTATGAGAGGGTCATTGTAAGTGGTATGAGGTGGAAGGGAAAGTGGTGAGGGACTATATGTAGTGGTAGGGCAAGTGAATGGAATGCTTATAGATGGTATTGTAGAAGAGGATAGAACATGCCATGCCATATAGGAAGTAGGGATACTAATAGGAATAGGCAAGGAAGTAATCACATTACTAAAGTGTTGGACTATTGTTGTTACATGAGGAGTGGTATAGGTAGCTATGGAGACTATTGTTGAGGGAGGAAGAGAGTGAGGTCCTCCTTGGCTAACCACAATCTTTGCTGGTTGAGATGTACTAGAGGTGGAAGGAACATGTTTTGTATATATCTCAACTATTTATTTCACAACGTCCAGGCCTTCTTCAATTTCAAGCATGGGATGGATGTTTCCTATGGTAGGAATTGTAGTGGCTGAAATGTTTCCAAGGCTAACTTGATGTTGGAGATGTGTTAATTCCTCATGAATGTTAATTATTTTGTCTTGCAGTATATGATAATTTTGTGTGTCAACTTGCATGTTATTGGAAGGAAAAGAGTTGTTAAGGGTAGTATCCATGCCTAGTGTATTGG
>VDFB02281492.1:696877926-696945136 GCA_007258455.2 Sequoia sempervirens
CAATGCACCACTTTGATAAACTTGTTGGATGGACTGGATGGCTACTACAACAAGGTTCTTAATGACACAATATCGGGGACATGGCACCCTGTGAGCATCCAGCAAGCCACTAAAGGCTTTAATCAATCCTACTAGGGGCTCTTATATGTTTTATGGTAGTACCTCATTTTGAAAGACACTGTATGAATAAGGCCTACATACCATGAGGACTTGACAGTTTAGTCTTATCCATTTATATACCAGCCCGAATGAAAAACCAGTTGCAGTCACCTTCGAGTTCTCCTTTCGGATGTGTCTCTTAGGTAGGGCCCTCTAAAGGTAAACAATAGCGAGCAAGCAATCTATAGTTCAATCAACCTTCATTTAGAAACAAATGGAGAACACATGAGATATACCTAACTCACACTCGCAAAGTGTTTTTTTCAATTTTAAACCCAAATCGAAGTGTGTATGGGAAATTATTTATGCAACTTAATGTCACCAAAAGCCTTTTGATTCTCAAGATCATCATGAGGTGTGAGAGAAGAGCATACATCTTTTGATGATATTACTTTGTGTAAATAATTACAAAACAATAAAGGCACACATTCATTTTATCCTTCAAAGCAATGATTTTATTCATTTTAAGCACCAAAGGAATGATGAAGTTGATTTGTTCAATTTTAGCCCAAACTGAAATCTAGTAGGTATCTAAGTTTCAATTTTAACCTTTTGCAAATGAAAAGTCAAAGTGTTTTTTTTAGACCCAAACAAAAGATAGTGTCCTAAAAATGAAAGATAAAAATTTCGTGAAGAAGTGTTAAACAAACACTTAAAGCATTTAAAAACACTTTGATTTTAAAATGTCCTCCTTTCATTTTCCTTCACTAGCCTTGTCTTCTTCGCTTTCCTTCATTTGTACCTATCGAACAAACAAAAAGATAATCATGTGAGAATACTAAATTCACTTTGATTATTAATTATGAACAATGACATGATTTTTGTTTGAAATTTTTTTAAAAAAAAATAAATGATCTAGATGAGTATGATAATAAGGAAAGCATTTAAAAGTGGATCATGCCTTGGTATTGATTGCATCCACATTGCTCAAGGTATTGATCAACCATAAAGAATACATCTCTTAAAAACTTTCACTATCACAAGGTAATCATAATAAATGCAAATATATATATATATATATATATATATATATCTATGACATTTATTAGAAGATTAATAAGTATAGTGATAATCATAAGAGAATACTTGAATAATGAGTGAATCAAAACAATCCAATTAGCATTTTATTGAGATATGAATTAATATCTAGCATACTACGTCAATAGATATCATGTGGCTTCAAAGAAAAAAGCATATACATCTTCAAAATTAAATGCCTGCACCATTTCTTGATGATCTTAAAAAGATGAAGTCAACATAGAATATATTCACCCACCCCATAAAAGATCAAAGTATGTAAAAAATGAACAAGTATTTAATGATAAAAAATAGCGATGTAAATCAGAGAACCAATGTTATTTATGATGAAATGATGTGTAAAACACACTCCTCCTTTCAGGGATTTTGGACTAAAGACATAGGCTTTAGGACTTCAAGCCATTTGCGCAGGTGTGAAAATGAATTCCTCAGCATCCTCCAGCGTACTCTTTGCCTAATCTGATTGAGTGGGGATTTATATACATAGTTCATTCACTAGAGGTTGAGCTCGCAAATGTCTTCCTAAGATGAAGTGGATATTGGTAGAGCCTATACACTGACTAGATCAAAAACATTGACATGACAGGTGGTTACACATTATTCTCATATCAACATATCATTTGCATGTGACTAAGATCCAAAATAAAAACATTCTCACCTACAGCCACGAGCTACATAATAGAGATTGACATAACAAAGTAACATGATATAAATACCGACGTATCACAAAGAACATCCATAATCTTATACAAGAAATGCATAGATGGTGCACAGTATAGACAAAGTATCATAAAGGCAATAGTATAGACAAGGAAGAGACAACTCACGTGGAGGATACTTACAACCGACTGCCTTCATTTATACCACATCCTTTACCACTGGCAGTTGTGAATTCATTGTATTCTACTAACTTCTAGCAGTTATGGATGCATAGACCAAGTGCATGGATCTTTTGACTAGAATCCTCAAAAGGGAGGCGTATGCCAGACAGTCAACAGTGCTACCTAACAACTATCCATCAACATACTCTTCTTTCCAACGTCCTTTTTTCTTTTCTCTTAAATGTATTTTCAAAATCTCTTCAAGACAGTCTCGACATGTGTATTAAAAATAGAAAAGAGAATTTAGATCACCTCAAATAGATCTATATCACTGTTAGTACCCCACAATGTATAGTTTAAAAGGAGTCATCTTTAAATACTTAGCTGTAACCAAATAGTTTTCCTGATGGCACAGTAGATACTGAATCAATGATAGCATAAAACAACCTTATTAATGTTTCAAAGGACCTCTAGCTTATGAAGCATGCCACAATATAAAATGATTACTGTTAGAATGCTCTATCAATAAAATTGGATATTAAAAACCTTCTAGTCTTTGAGAACAAAAAAATATACGGAGAGAACAGCAGACACATGTTAAAATTTGTCAAACAAATGCATTTGGTAGGTAAAGAAAGTCACCTCCTCCATAAATATTGTATGTATGCACAATCATCACAATAGTGTATGAAAGAATTTTGTTAGAGAAGCAAAGAGTATGTGCAATTTGTTTTGCTCAAAATTTTAGGGCCCAAAAGAAAAAAAGTAGATGATGCATCCTCTAGTTGGAATCTACACTCTTCTAAAAGCATAAAAAGAATTCTAAACAAATGCATCCCTCTAAACAGAACAAGACTAAATTCATTAATATCGGGATTTTAGCTCACAGAGATTGTGTATTCAACTCTAAAATCCTGTGATATTCAACAACCATATGGTGTCTTGACAAATTGCTCTTTACTGTTGTCAGCCTGTTGGTAATTACCTTAACCTCTTTAAAGAAAAACTAGGCTTTCCGCTTTAGGTTGCGCCTGTACCAGCTATAGTAGTGTTAAGAAAATACTTAGAGTTTGGGGTAAAATAAAATAGCAGTTTGCATATGCATTGAAATCTCTTAAAAAGTATGCTAATAACTATTAAGGCTATGACCTCTACACATGTCACAATTTACTATTTACCACCCTGGCTATTCAATGATAGCCATATCTCAATAGACACCAAGAATAGACCATCAAATACAGAATCATACAACAAAAGATCAAGTTAAGATTTATTTGAGGCGTGTGTGAGGTAAATGCATGTGGCAGGTGTCTTCAACTCCCTTGAGAATGTGATGGTGTCTATAACACCTTGCTAAGCTTTTAAAATAATTTTAAACATCCCCCACATGCTTCCCTATGAACAATGATATAAATTCTAAATGATGCACCCTAAGCAAGAAAATTGTCTTGCATAAAATGCATTTTTGTATGCGCCTGGCAGAGTAGATTTATTGATTTTATTTGATCCCAATGACCTTAGGAGATTTATGCATTCCTGTATGCACCTAGAAGAATAGATTTAAAAGAGAATCTCAATGTTTCTCGTGGGTTCATCAGTGTTTGATGATCTTAGATTTTCAAAAAACATGACAATACATTTCAACATCGATCAGCTCAATTAAAAATCCAACAACTAAGGAAAAAAGGAAAAATAAAATAAAATGATAGAACACCAAGTTAATTCATCAACGCCCTTATCAGCAAAGAGTCTCATGGTGTTGATTTCAGATCACCGAAAAGTGATAGAACATCAATTAATTGAAATAACACCAGAATATTGATATAACTAACATGTAATAGTATCAGAAAAGAATTGCATTCAGCAACCAATAGAAATTATTTTCACCCAAAAGGAGTGTATCAAAATCCTAATGAAGCATTCAAATGAAATACTTGATTGAAGCAGCCAATGTGAACAGTTAATGTGAAGCCGAAACTCAAGATAACAAAATAATATATTGAAAATGTTCTAAAGAAAATCCCGCAAAACAATAGAAAATGCTGCAAAATGATAGAGGCACTCCTTCTAGCACCAAATGTAGATGGTGAAATTTACATTTTGCTCAAAACAAACAACATACATTAGCATGTTAGTTTAAAATAAAGCAAATAACATCCATATGAAATGATACAACAATGCTTTCAAATGCAAACAATGATAAAAGCAAGCTAAATAAGCATATGAAGAACATGAAGTAAATTATCTCATATTGGATTGGTGCTTCTATGGAAAGAATCCCTTTCCCAATCCTTGATCAAGCTAAGCTAAATAATGAAATTGCTATGAATGTGATATGAAATGGTGTGGGAAAAATCAGTTCTCAAGGAGAGTGACTTTGCAAGTGATTGTGGAGTTGCGGAGGATTTTCTTGAGGATGAAGCCTCTATTTAAAGATTTTCAAATGCTAAGAGTGCCAAACATGGAGGATGTGGGATAAAGATCAAGCCAATGATAAGAGGCCACTTGTCAACATGTGAGTGGTTGATGCATGTGGAAGATTTGGAAAATGTACACAAGAGGGGGAAATTTGAATTCAAATTTGGCAATAAGTACGAGAGGAGGGACAAGAAAATGAGCAATAAATGCACAATGTTGGAGAGAACAAAATCAACTTGTCATGTTTTCAACTTGAGGGGGCCATCTTGAAGAAATGAAGGTTTTTAATAAATCAATAAATTGATTTGTGTGCAAATGGCTAAATCTAGAGAATGCAAAGTGGGTGGGTTAGGTTAGGTAGTGGGATTAGGTTGGCAATGATGATTAGGTTAGTTTGACTTTTAGGACTTGGATATTCTGATTTATTTAAATTAGAAAATGATGTAATATGATTTGGGATTTGCTTAAATGGCCATTTGATTTATTAAAGGGTTGATGATAATGTTTATTTGATTTTAAATAAATGACCTTAGGAGATAATATTACCTAATGAATGGATGGAAGTGAACCTGAATTGGTGATGAATGGACCCTAATGTGAAATCTGGTTTAGTTAATGAATGAGCGATTGAATGCACAATGTTAATTTTTGCATGTCTACATACTAGCAAAACCTTGGGCCTAATCATTGGTCCAACCTGTAGCTAAATAGGATGATGAACATCCAATCAAAATTCCATTAGGGCTTCATCCAAGTAAATTTTTATTTCCTGGTTGTGTGTAGTGAGTGTCCTGAACTGTCTAAGGGTAACCTATGGTGCTCCTGCACCATTCTCTCCCTCAGCCAAACACTAAGGATTGTGGGGAGAGATCAGAGATAAAGCAATACCCTGCTTCTTGAACTGAGCTTCATCCACCCATGTAGCCTCAGATTCTGGTTTTTCTTTCCATTTGATGAGATGTTCCATGTATTCCTTATGCCGGGTAGACTTCTTCACCCTTGATTCTAAGATCCTCTCTGCTTGCAGCTTGTTTTTAGGAGGTAAGTCTATGTTACTCACATCCTTCAAGACATCCACACTTTTCTGATCCAAGTCAGTGACTGATCCTTTATACCTAATCAAATCAGCCACATTAAACACTGGTGAAATGCCTAAGTCTGTAGGTAGCTCCACCTTGTAAGCATTCTTTCCATACTTTGCTAACACCTTACATGGTCCCACTCTCTTCATCTGCAACTTGGTTGATGTTCCTTTCTGCAACCTATATTTGTTGAGATGGACCATGACATAGTCTCCTACTGCAAATTATAGATCTATCCTAGACATATCCACCTTAGCTTTCAGTTTGTGAGTAGCCTCTATAATTGTCTTCTTCACTTGCTCCTGAATCTCCTTCATGGTCTGAGAGAAATCCTCAACATGGCCACTCCTATACTCCATAGCTCCTAAATCTCTAAGTTCACACACACCTCTTGGGTGCATTCCATACACTATTTCAAAAGGACTTCTGCCTGTGGTCTGATTCACACTGTCATTATAGGCATATTCAGCTTGTGATATGACCAAGTCCCATGTCTGTCCATACTCCTTGGTTAGGCATCTTAGAAGGTTACCTAAAACTCTATTAACCACCTCAGTTTGTCCATCGGTCTGAGGATGGTAAGCTGATCCAAAAGACAAGTTAGTACCTAATCGCTCCATAGAGGTTTTCCAAAATGACTCACCAAACTTCACATCTATTTGAGACCAATTGTGGCAATCAATGGATCCTCTGTCTCTTTGAAGAAAATATGAGCAATATAGCTAGCATCATGGGCGGTCTTGCAAAGGAATAAAATGACTCATTTTACTCACAAATCTATCTACCACCACATAGACATATCAAGTTTTGGAGTTCTACAAGTCCATGCTAATACATTCCCATGGTCTATTGGGAATGGGTAGAGGTTGATACAAAACTACATTGCTAGCTCCCCCCTTGGATTTCATACTAACTACACACTGCTCCACATACCTTCTGACATCCCTTGGCAACTTGGGCTAATAATAGAACCTCTGCACTAGTTCCATTGTTTTTTTGATATCAAAATGACCACTAAGACTACCATTGTGCTTTTCCTGAATAAGATTCTCTCTCATTGAACCTTTTGGAACACATAACTGATTCCCTTTGAACAAAAGTCCACTCTGCAATGTATACTCTGAGAATTGAATATGAAAGTGATTCTCAAAATCTGAACATACCTTATATGCCTCTAAGAAGTCTTCATCTTCTCCATAGAGATCCTTGAAACTATCTATTCCAATGCTCTTTATCTATATCTCTTGCACTGTCAGCAACCTCCTACTTAGTGCATCTACCACCTTGTTCAACTATCCCTTCTTGTGCTTGCTGGTAAAAGTGAGGGCTTGGAGGTATTCCATCCATTTCAAGTGTCTATTGCTCAACCTCTCTTGTGTGTTGATGTATCTAAGTGCCTATTTATTAGTAAACACTACAAACTCTTTAGGTAGGAGATAATGCCTCCACTTTCAAAGTGACTGCACTAAAGCATACAGTTCTAGGTCATAGGTAGAATACTTTGTCTTAGCTTCATTGAGGCTTTCACTAAATAAATCTATAGGCCTACCTTCTTGGCTTAGCACTCCTCCTACTACAATTCCACTAGAATCACATTCCATAGTGAATAACTTATCAAAGCTAGGTAACAAAAGGATGGGTTGAGTTGCTACTTCTTGTTTCAATTTATCAAAACCCTTCTCTGCTTCAAGATTCCATTTGAACTTAGTTTTTAGGCCACCTTTTATTGTGTCAAGTACTGGTTCACATATGCCACTAAATTTCCTTACAAACTTCCTTAAAAATTGAGCTAACCCATGAAAACTTCTTACCTCTGTTCCAATGGTTGGTGTAGGCCAATTTAGTATAGCTTCCACCTTGCTTGGGTCCATCTCCAATGATCCTTGGGATACTACAAACCCCAAATACACAATATCTTGTTTGAAGAACTCACATTTTTCTAGGTTGATGGCTAACTTCTCCTCCTACAATCTTTTAAGAACCAACTCCACATGCTTTAGATGTTCTTCTATTGTCTTGCTAAAGATAAGTATATCATCTAGATATACCACCACAAATAGCCTTGTGAAATCCTTAAGCACTTCATTCATTAGCCTCATGAATGTGCTAGGGGAATTTGAGAGGCCAAATGGCATCACTCTCCACTCATATAACCCATCAGTTGTCTTAAAAGTTGTCTTCCATTCATCCCCATCTTTGATTTTGATCTGATGGTATCCACTCTTGAGATCCAACTTGGTAAAGTACTGAGCTCCTCCAAGACAATCCATCGAATCCTCAATCCTAGGAATAGGGAACCTATATCTGATTGTAATCCTATTGATAGCCCTAGAATCAGTGCATAACCTCCACTTACCACTTTTCTTGGTTGCTAAGACCACTGGTATTGCACACAAATTGATGCTCTTCCTAATTTGTCCTTGGTCTAGTAACTCCTACACTTGTCTAGCTACTTCTAGGTTCTGATCTTGTGTAATCTTGTATGTTTCCTTGTTTGGAAATGAAGCCCCTTGTATGAAGTCAATATGATGACTGATGGCTCTCTTTGGAGGTAAGGTTGCTGGTGTTCCATCACTGACTATGTCCTTGTACTTCTCAAGTAACTTGTGGACTGCTCCTAGTATGACTATTTTCTCAGTCTTATCTTCCTCCTTAGATTGCACCATGACCACATATCATTCCCCTCCTTGTTGTAGAGTATTGATAAACTCCTTTCCACTACTTAACAAGACACTAGGGGTCTTTGACTATCCTTCTTCTTCATCTGATAGTGACTACAATTTGAATATCTTTCCATCCTTCTTGAATGAGATGGTGTTCTCATTTCCATCATAGATGGCTCCTCTGTCATACTGCCATGGTCTTCCCAATAGAAGATGGCATGCATCCATGGGAAACACATCACAAATCAACTTGTCCTTGTATCCTCCAATGGAGAACTCCACTGTTGTCTACTTATTTACAAGAATACTCTGCCCTTTGTTCAACCATGTCACCTTGTAAGGGTTAGTGTGGGGTACTTTCTCCAACTTCAACTTCCTCACTACCTCCTTAGAAATAATGTTATCACTAGACCCTGAATCCACTATAACATTGCACACCTTTCCAAGTATTTTGCATCTTACCCTAAATAAGGCTCTCCTTTGCTTTGGCTCTACTTTGACTGGTTGTCTAATTAGAACCCTACTAAACATCAAGTTCTCCCCCATTTCTGACTCAATGTGACTAATCTCTGGTGACTTGACACTCATAGTGTCTTCTTGAGTATATGCTACTTTGTTTTCTATATTTGAAGGAGATGCTTTCTATGGGAACCTATAAGCTAGATGACCTACTTGACCACAGTTGTAACACTTCATACTAGCAAAGTATGAGTTACTTTTGCCTAATCCTCTTGCTCTATTTGAACCTCCTTGAGGTCCTCTGCCTCTTCCATAGCCTCCTCTAGAAGTCATTTCACTTCCATGCTCTGCGAGTTTAGACTCTCCCTAAATTCTTTGTTCAGTCCCTCTACCTTGGTATCCACCTCTATGTCCTCTTTGATCTCTGCCTTTTCCTCTACTCTTAGAAGCCTAATCTTGTTTCCTCTTACTCCTCTCCTTAATCTTTATAGCCAATTGATAGCATTGGTGCACTATTTTGGGACTTAGAAGAGTCATCTGCTCTTGAATGTTCCACTTCAAGCCATTAAGGTACCTAGCCACCTTAAGACTTTCATCCTTTGTAACATTAGACCTCATGCAAAGTTTTTGAAACTCCTTAGTATAAGAGTTCACATCTTGGTCTCTTTGTCTCAAGTTCTATCTTTTTTTGTGCAATTGAATCTCATAGTCATCTGGCATGTATGCTTCTCTCAATTTGGAAACCATTCCCTTCCAAGTGGAAATAGGTTTCTTTCCTTCCTTTTCCCTCTCTATCTGAATGAACTTCCACCATGTCAAGGAAGAACCTCTTAATCTTGACTTTTCCACTTTTACCTTTTGTGCTTTAGTGACTCCATCACATTCAAAATGGTTTCCCATTCCCTCTATCCAATCCATGACTAGATCAACTTCCATTTTTCCACTACAAAGTGGTATTCCTTCAAGTGATTTTCCACTCAAAGCCTTCAATGCCTTCAAGAAAGGCTCTTCTTGCAAAACAGGGTCAGATTCAAGGATCTTGTCTTCCTCTACAACCTCTTCTTTCTTTGGTACCTTGCCTTCTAACTGCACATTACTCACTGCTTGCTCAAGTTGGGATATTATTTCCCTCAATAGCCTATTGTATTCCTCTTGTTCTTCAACCTTCTTGGCTAGTTTTTCATTTGTCACCATATCTATAGAACCACTAGACTCAATCTATGACATATATGATTTTATCCCAAATCTTTTGCTGCTTTGATACCAATCTGGTAGGGAGGTTGGATGAAACAATCATAGTTTCATGTTCTAAGTCTTACTAGAAGACTTCTATGGTCTCTCTCTCCACCACTTCAACCTATATGACCTTTCTTTACTTAGGATCCCTTGGTTTTTCCTTGCCAACCTCAACTACCAACATAAATATTTCTACCAAATCCACTTTGGTACAAACTTGCAACTCTACACTTAGCCCTTAATCCACTCTAAAGGTTACAAAACCTCCAAATCTTGAATTTAGCTTTGCAGGGGTGTGGAGGTGCTTCTTACATCATCAATCCATCCCATTAAAGGTTTTAGGGATCCACCTAGCTCCATCTACAAGTTGCTTTCACCAAACCCTCTCTTAGACCCTAAAAGAGGCTACTAGCCCTAGGAGCCCCAATTATGCCTCTTTCTCTAAGAAAATAGGTTTGTTCTCAAATATTTCTAAAGAACATCCCAATCTTTTCTTTGAATTCTTGGTTCATTTTCCCACCTCTCAAATCTTTTTGAGGTCTTAGGTCTTCACTATTCGTACGACACCCTAATTTGAAAATGGGTAAAATTAGGTCTTTTTTAGCCCTTTCTTGGCTTCTTTCAAACTGTTAAATTCATCTCACATCAATTGAATTGATGGAGCTTCCTTCTTCATACTGTATCTAGGAAAAACACTTACCTACCCTCTCCACCCTGTGATTTTTCTGGAAATGGACACCCCTACAACTCAAGTGCTCTACACTTTCTCTCTTCCCTAGTTGGACTCTCCCTAGCTCGCCTAGCGAAAGACTTCCAGCATAGCTCCTATCTTTTCTAAAGCCATAAACTCTACAATATATACAACCATGGAGTCTAGTCACTGTTTCTAAAGGGCCGTACAATTTGTACATTGGGAAAGTGTACTAACACTCCATTTTCTCAAAACTGCCTGGTTCAGACCAGGAACAGTGTGGAATCAAAATTATTTACAAATAGTGCTTGAAATTGAATAAAGGAACTAAATATTGGCACACAATACTTGAAAAACTACTACACTACATCCTGTACAAGTTATAGTGCCATCATTAAGCCATTAAAACCTAACTTCAATGCAAAAATTAGAAAATAACACACAAAACACTATTTTCCCTCGAATTCACAAAACTTCAAAGCAATACAAATGTTTCCAACCCCTCTCCAATGCTGAGGAATTCCATAAATAGGGTCCCTTAATCAGTTATGGTCCCATGGGTTCTTCTTGGCCGCTTGAAACTATAATTGAGCATTATTTGCAAAAATTGACAAGCAACTTCCTAAAAATCCTAAAAGGTCAAAACCTTAGTAGCAAAAACATTAGGCCTAATCATTGGTCAACATGACCTTCATCAGATGATCAACATCCAATCCAAAATTCCATTATGGCTTACATCCAAATGAAGTAAATTTTATTTCCTAGTTGTCCTAGATAAGACTATCCTAGACAATCTGAAGATAACCTATGGGTGCTCCTACACCATCTAACTTTTCCAAATTTAATGTCATGCAATATCATTAATGGGTGTTGGGATAGATCCTTCAAAAATGTAATTAATAAGGCTTAGATTTGAATTAAAGGGCTAATTAACCTCAATAAATTAATGAAGCCCTATATTAGTGTGGAAGTGTAATTAAATACATTAGAACACCCTAAATAAGGCATAAACAAGTACATTTTATCATTAATTTTTAATTCCCAAGCTAAGCTCAAAAAAGGGTTATCCATGTCAAACTCACAATAAAGTAGACATTCAAGACACTTATGTATGCAACAATAAGAAAGATACATAGTCATACCCTATCAAAGACCAAGAAAATTAAAGGAAAACAAAGGATCAAGCACAACCATTCCAACACAATGTGGTATGTGGTTGTTTGTCTAAGAAAAAGGATCAAGCTTTGATAGTTTGTCGAACACTATGTGGACCAGGTCTAGGTTGTTTGTCTGTGTGGACAAAGATTTTGGCACCATAAGGCTCTCTAACACTTCTATGGTTTTTCACCTAAAATGACAGAGTAAGGCCAAAAATTGAAATGTTTTCACTCAAGACTAATTCGATATGCCTAAATCCAATAGACCAATAAAATATATTGATTATTAATGAAAAACTAATGAAATGAAAAATGTTTGAAAACACAATGTTGTATGCAAAATGACCTAAGAATGCAAACAAATTGTAACAAAAATTAATGAGACTAAAGAGGTGCACCTGGAAAGTAGAATTTGGTGTAGAGATGCTCTAGAATCCTATAGAATTTATTGTTGAAGCCAACTAGGACACTTACACCAAGCTGGGTGACTTAGTCCTATTTCATGAAAATTCTGTTAGAATAGGTTTTCAACGAAAAAGGTATCCAAATACACAAAAAACACTTTTTAAGGCCTAGTAGTAGGACTAATTCACCATATATGATGACTTAGTCCACCTATGAATCTTGAGAAATTTGAGACAAGAATCTGTAACTCTCAGTCTGCAGTTCTATTCTTGATAAGTTTCCAGATCCAAATCTATAGAATCTAGTATGTAGGTAATCCCCAAGCTTATTTTAGGGATTTTTTTAATTTTGAAATACTTTGATGGATTTATGAAAAAATTTAACAACTTTCTCTTTGACAAATATGCATACAATACCTGCAAACCACACATGCAAAGAGGGGAAAAATGGTTAACGATTAGTGAATAGGGTTTTGCCTTGGTCAAACCTTGGTTTGGTAATTAAACCATTGAAAATGAAACTAAATAAAAAGATAATGATGAATGAACAACATGCAATGCTACAACTCACCAAACCCTTGATGTAGAAATGTGAAGATATATATGTACATGCTCCATTGAATGTATGCTTGATAATGCCTAAAATGCTTGAGAAAAATTAAGTGGATGAATTAGTGAGTGAATGAATGTATGAATGTATTGGGGGGTGAAAATGAGGGGAAAACCCTTTATTTATACATGATTATACAAAACATCCTGAAAAATACCACATCACAGGCTGACCTGAAGGCTAAGAGAATAATATCTTGCCATAATTTTGAAATAATTTTGATTTTTGTGCCAAGTGGGACTAAGTCACCCCTAGTAGCGATTTGGTGTCACAAGGGAAATTTTAATGGGTGTGAGGAATTAAAGTGTATTAAATGATGTTTAATAGGTTTATTCTCTAAAACACACTTAAGTAGGGCTTGTAAGTGCATTAAGGGGAAATTTAAGCATAAGAAATGGTCAAATTATTGATGACAAGCCTAGAAAAGCATGAAAGTTTGTTACAACTCTTTACAACACTTTAAAATAAGGCTTGGTAAGTGATAATTTTTTTTTTATTTAGGTGAATTATATTACAAGAGTCCTAGAAAAGTGTGAAAGTGGGTTACAACACTTCACAACACTTTTACAAGGCATCATAAAGTTCTTAATAATTCACAAGGATCCAAGACCTAATGTGAATGTGTTGGCCACATTGCAACATTAAATCAAGGAAAAATCAAGCCAAAATCACAAGTAGGGCACAAACAAGAAGAAAAAGTAGAAGGGTTACATTTTTCATGTCAAAATTTAGCCCCCACTTTAGTGAGAGGATGAACCTGCTTCAAACTCACACTAAAGTACACCCACATGCAATCATGAGGGGTTCCAATGAACTAATGCTAGCAAGATGAGACAAAAATGATCAAGAGGGATGATCAAGCCCCCATGATGAAGATCCCATGGAAAACTAAACATAAGCATAAAGGGACACACATGAAAATGATGATGAAAGAGAGAGAAGAAAACAAGGAGAGAATCGGATCAAGCTTTGATAATTTATCCATCCTAATGTGGATTAGATCTAGAATTTTTTTCCTAAAAAAGAAATGTATACTCACTCCAAGATGATGTAACTCATGGTTGTCCATTGGGTGAGAAGGCCTAAAAGGTGAGAAACATACACTCATGGATGGTATGTAGTCACACACACACAGGTGGCTATGGGGAAAGTCATGCCTTAGAATGGGCTTTCTGCTCAACCATACCAAAGTTATACCTCTTGATAACTTTAATAAGGTGCCACAAAATAAAATAAATTTTCAAGCTTCATGAGACAAGAAAAACTTCATATGCTTTGAACTCCTGAACAAACACAGTGGCACCACACGCATGCAAGTTGTGTTATGCAACGTGGCCATATAACAAATGAAAAATGCAACATGCAAAGAATTTTCAAAGGAGTCTTGCTTAGTTCATGTGAGGTCTTATCATATGGAACATGTGTCTAATATCTCCAAGAGAGGTCCAATCAAAGAATAGAAGATTTACAACTTAGAGGATGTAGTGTTTCACATCAAGCCACCAAGAGGAATGTAATATGCTAAGATAGATCACACATATGGACATCACACCTAATTTCCTTCACAAAGTGAAAAATACATCATATGAAGTAAGAAGGTTGTACTAAGAATGAATAAAAAAGGGAAAAATAAAAAGAATAATGTTAATGTATGCCCTCACTTTAAATGAATTCCTACACACCGTACTGTGAGAAATTACTTTAAAGTGGCCAATGAAAAATGAAAAGAAGAAGAAAGACATGAGAGTCAATGTGGAAATCCCTATTCCAAGTCATATGTTTCTAGGTAAGGCTACGTCGTGTGAAAGAAAGGGAAAATACAAGAAAGGGGTTGCCCAAAAAATGAGAAAACAAAACACATAAGGAATCTATGGATTTGGGTTTAGTATGTTCTTTCTTGCAATGTTTGTTAGAGAGTTTGGAACTGTCATCATCCCCAATATACATAGAACTTGAAGAATGACACAAAGAGAGTGAAAAAAAATACAAATATTTGGGTCAACATGGAAGAGACATAGGGTGTCTCAATGCTTTGTGTCATCCCTAAAATGAAAAACACAAGCCAAATGAAAAAGAAAAGGGGAAAGAAAAAGGAAAAGCTTTTGGGTCAACATGACAAAGACATGAATTTCTTGATGCATTGTGTCATTCTCAAAGGGAAAACACAAGAAAAAGAAAAAATAAAAGGAAAAGAAAAATAAAAGGCCTTTTGGGTGAAGATGAAAGAGACATGGAATGTCTCAATGCCTTGCATCATCTCCAAAAGGAAAACACAAGAAAATTTCAAAAAGAAAAAGGTAAAAGTATTGTACAACATAGAGAAGAATGAAGGTACAAATAGAGGAATGTCATAAAGAGAGAGAACATCAAACAGAACATTACGGGGGATCACATCATGCACATGCAAACACACAAAAGAAAAAGAAAAAGAAAATGCAAAAGACTAGTAAGGAAAATACGAGTCATCCATCGAGTGAGTCATCTGCCTCCCAGTCATGTTCATGATATGCTGAGGGCAAGCAACTAGCCAAAGGGACAAGAGAATGTTCTAAACTAGGGGAAACACTAGGTGCTACACTCTTTGTAGGGAATTGTCACTTAAGCTGATGGAAGAGGAGAACAATGTGTTCAAATCATTATGCACCTCTTCGTCAATTTTAGCGATCTCGTCATTGTCATCCAAATTAATCACAATAGGAGGATGAATGATGATGTCCAATGAAGGGTGTACCTATTGTTTTCATTGTTGTATTGGATCATTTTTTGTGGTTGGGGAGGAGGGTCATCATGCATTGCTTCTAGCATGTGTGGATTTCAATTTTATTTGTTTTCTACTTCATGTAATTTTTGAGCAAGGGCACAACTTATATGCGTACACTATCTAGCTCCTCTATTTTGTTTGGTTTTGTTGTCAAGTTTTATTTGTGAAGGAGTGGGTTGATTAACCATAGGAATCTTTTCTTCCCAAAGGGGAGGAACAAAAGGAACCATGAAAGGTTGTTCATCCACTTTTTCCTTTGCTTTGTAAACTTTTTTTATTCGAGGAGGCATAATGAAGTGGTTATCATTGTCTTGTGGTCTTTTGGATGATATCAGAGAGGTTTCAGGTGTTGGTTGAGCTTGGTTGGTTAGTTCTTATTTAGGTTGAAGTATTGTTTCATTTAGGATAGGAGTGTCGAAAGGGGATGTGGACATGGTGCAGAGAGACAATTCTACTATTTTCTTTGCTTTAAATTTTTGGTAAGAAATGAAAACAAAGTCTTCTCGAGGTGTTATAGGTTCCATGGGCTCAAGCCAAAATGATTCTAAGGAAAATTTTCCTTTGGAAGAAAAGGGGTTAAAGCTACTATGGTGAATAGTGAATATTTCATTGTCAAGTGGAAACTTTAAGCATTTACATGTATAACCAAAGAGAAAACTTTCATTGAGTGAAGCCATGGAAGGCATAGCTTCAAACGAAATTTGTCCAATTGCGAGATGATGGAGAATGTGGCATCCAATGTTTTTGGTCCAATTTGTAATAGAAGGATGATTGATCCTATCATAGGGTAAGAAAAACCATTGTGTTTTTTGATCCATTCTTTTTGTTTATCATAATCATCTTGATAAAGATCATGTAATAGGGTATGTGCAGGATCATGATGGGCCAAAAAGTGGCAATATGATGGGTATGTGGCTGATGACTTTTTTTTTACCAAAAATTGATGAAACAAAAGGGTTTTTAAAGGAGATTATGAGCTTTCTACCAATATAAATTATGCTTTACCTTGAATTTAATAAGTAATTATTATTCATTTTCTATTCGAATTACGACTAAAGTCCTAATTGATAGGTTGATTGAAAAACATCTATAGCTATCAAACAATATCAAATTTTTTGAATCCAAAAGAAGCATCACATTCTATGATTTGTATACTATAGGATTAAAAATAGAAAAATCAATTTCATGAAGTTTTGACCAAGTTAAGGTGGTCAAAAATATGAGTTTTTTATATTTTTAAAAGTTGTAATAAAAAATTCATAATTAATTATTTACTTGGAGAAAAATTACAAAAAAATATGCATCACATCGGGACATGATTTCTCTACTTATATCTAAAATCTTATAAAAAATAATATCATTTTATTGTGGTTAGGGTGGTCAGACAGACACCTACTTCTTATTTTTTCCCTGAAATTTAAGTAATACTGCATTGAAATTTCAAATTTTCACCAGATAGATTTAAAAAAATAAATAAATAAACCTAGTAGTTTAGAAACTACATTGAATTTGCTATAGAATCTATTGTTACATATTTTTGAAATAATATATATAACTTATTCAAATTTTTATGTCAAGTTGCCTAACTCTGATTTTTCTAAATTTCTTGCCACTTAAGGGCTTGTTTTTTCAATGATGATCCTGCACATACCCAATACCAAAAATTTCTCGGCGATCACATTGTCTCCATAGGCGGTATCTATTAGTATCCCATTAGTGGGCTTGTGATAGATATAGCTAGCTATGTAAAGAGGACCATTAAGGAGATTTTTAAGTATTTCCTAAGAAGAAAAAGTAATATCAAGAGATTTATTAAGTTGGCCCTTACAAGGCATAACGTCTATCGCACCTACCATTTCATCCATAGGATTAATATGGGTAGTATGTGGGATGGGATCATGATGTTCACCATCTATATCAACATTCATTGCATCATTCTTTGTAGTTTCACTAGCTTTGACAAATGAAACATTATGTTTAGGCATTAGATGAGTGAAAATTGCAAGTTTTTATTTGGAGGGGAAACAAACTTATTTCCTTGATCATTAACACCTACAATGGATAAACAATTGGAATCAATGAGGTCTTGCACAAGATGTTTAAGATTCTTACAATGTTCCATCTCATGTACATTTTTTCAATGATAATGGCAATAAGCATTGGATTTAAAGTTTAAAGGTAAAGGTTTAGTAGGATTAGATGCTTTGATATTTGGTAAGGTAATCATTTTTTGTTGTAAAATTTGGGACATTGTGTTATGAAGTGTGTCTAGTAAAGGTGTGAATTGTCCTTTCAGATCTCCATAAGTAAAGGGCACCATGGTTTTACAGTTGCTATTTGCTTGTTGATAGCTTGAGGTGGTTGTTGAGGGGGATTGAACTATAAGAACCCTTTGTTTTTATTTCTAAATGGCCAAGAATTGTTTTGGTTGGCATGTTCATATTTCTCAGTTTAGCTAGAAGTGGATTTTGCATCTCAACTACTAATTGAATTGTGATAATCGCAAATGGCAGTACACAAGTGCATAAAGGAGGGGAATTTTATCATAGTGAGTTTTTTCTAAAGTTTGGTTTGCAAGTTTTCTATAAACATATTTTGAAGGTGTAGATCTGGAATCTTGACATCAATTTGGGAATAAAGCGATTGATAGCGTGAGATAAAATCAATTATCTTTTCTTCCTCATTTTGCTTACATCACATCAAATAGAAAAAGGTCTTCTTGGGAGTTATATGCACTTGGAAATGATTTATAAATACATCAATGAGTTTATTTAATTGTTTAGTAAGGATGAAAACCATTCCAAGGCAGTGTCAAGAAAACCCACAAAAGTGGTTTACAATTTGAATGAGGAAGAAAAACTAACAAAAAATGACTCCATTCCAAAAAAAATCATTCTTGAGGTTCAAACGAACTCATTGGTTCGAACAAACCAAACGAGGGTTCGATCAAACCTAGGTTCGAGCAAACCCATTAAATGCATCCCACCAAAATAGCACATGCAAACCCCTTTTCGAAAGGGGGTTTGAATGAACCGAGGTTTGAATGAACCCTAGTTCACTCGAACCCTTGGGGGTTTGCTCAAAAATCCCCTGGTTCGAGTGAACCCCCCTCTTCCCTGATCCCTTGTCTTTGCCACCAAAAAAAAAAAAAATTCCCTTCGAAGCTCAGGTTGACCATGAAAATGGAGGAGACTTCACGAACCCAACTAGTATTGGGTAGTCCTTGAAACGAGCTATCCAATGACTATAATTTTAATATGTTTTGGTTTTATTATATATATATATATATTTAGTTTTATTAAACATAGGTTTTTCACCCAAAATGAAGATCTTTGTTCTACACATGTGGAAAAATAGAAGATTATAAAAAAAATTGAAAAATATGAGTGCACTAGATATTGAATTCCTTGATCCAACAAAAGAAATATTTTGATACATACAAAAAAAGTTACCTGTTATACGGTCCGCTTATGTTTGAATTGTAATTGGTTTGACTTCGAAACTTGATTAAGGAAAAATTATTCAATAAAACACTATCTAACCAAGTGGAAGCATTAGTTATTGTACTTACAAATCTGAATTTGAAAGAGTTAGAATTTTATCCTTCATGGAAAAAAAAGTTGTGTTATGTGGTGAACGTTACTCCTTAAAAATGTTATTTTCTAAAAAAAACTAGTTTTCGAGGGAGATGGAAAAAGAGGTACAATATGATTCCAAAATTTTTGAAAAAAATATATTTAGAATCTACGGAAAAAATTTCACAAAACAATAGTTTGCATCATCTTCAAATTCTTCATGGTTTAGCCACTATAGGTGCCTGAAAGTGAAGATTTAGTTGGAAAAAATTATTTTAGTGTCGAATTTGACCAAAAATTGTAAACCACTATTGTGGGATCACCCTGACATCTTTTAGAGTTCTAGGAAACAATTTTTCTAATAGTTTATCGTTAAGGACAAAGTCACTACACAAGCCAGTGTAGGCATTAAAATGGCTAGAAGGATCTCCCTTCCCTCCATATTTCTCAAATATAGGAATCTCTGCTCCTTGTGGTATCAATTTTCACAATATTTCTAAAGAGAATGGGCTACTTCAAACATAATAGGTGGGTGGTCCATTCTGATTTTGATTTGTGGTGGATATTTGTTTTTGTATGGATGAAACAGTTTGGAAAATTTGTGTTATGAGAGGGTCATTGTAAGTGGTATGAGGTGGAAGGGAAAGTGGTGAGGGACTATATGTAGTGGTAGGGCAAGTGAATGGAATGCTTATAGATGGTATTGTAGAAGAGGATAGAACATGCCATGCCATATAGGAAGTAGGGATACTAATAGGAATAGGCAAGGAAGTAATCACATTACTAAAGTGTTGGACTATTGTTGTTACATGAGGAGTGGTATAGGTAGCTATGGAGACTATTGTTGAGGGAGGAAGAGAGTGAGGTCCTCCTTGGCTAACCACAATCTTTGCTGGTTGAGATGTACTAGAGGTGGAAGGAACATGTTTTGTATATATCTCAACTATTTATTTCACAACGTCCAGGCCTTCTTCAATTTCAAGCATGGGATGGATGTTTCCTATGGTAGGAATTGTAGTGGCTGAAATGTTTCCAAGGCTAACTTGATGTTGGAGATGTGTTAATTCCTCATGAATGTTAATTATTTTGTCTTGCAGTATATGATAATTTTGTGTGTCAACTTGCATGTTATTGGAAGGAAAAGAGTTGTTAAGGGTAGTATCCATGCCTAGTGTATTGGTTTCCATACTAGGAGTGGAAGCTTTAGATAACCCAAGATGCACAACAAGTGTGTTAGCATGGGATAATATGAATCTAAAATTTCTTCTCACTAAGGTATTAGAAATAGGACACAAAATACTCATGCAAAGGTTTTTGAATGCATGTGAATGAAAATGTAATGTAAAATAATATGAATGAAATTCTTAATATTGAAATTATAAAAAATAAAACTAAAATGAAGAAACAAGCAGAAACTTAGAAATAGAAGATTAAACTCCAAAAGATGCAATGTTAAATGTGCAGCTAGACTAAGTCGCCCAGGGTGGCGAATTGGTCCAAGTAGTGATTTTTTTGAGAGTTTTAAGAATTTTTGAATTGAATTTTATGTTTTTTAGGTTTGTAGATAGAGATATAGTATGAAAATGCAAAATTTTGTTTATTTTCAATGAAATGCAATGCAAAAATGCAAGCTATATATGAGCTTTTCACTAATGCAATTTTGAAAACTGTAGAATGCAAAACAATGCAAAACCTAATGCAATGTTGATGCAAGTTGTTCATAGGATGTAAATGCACTTGAAATCAGAAGCAAAATGTTCTAAATTCAGGTTCACCAAAATGTGGACAAATATTTAAGAACCACAAGACTCTCTAACACTTCTAGGGTTTTTCACCTAAAAGGAGAGAGGTAGGAAAAAAATTGCAATGTCCCCACTCAAGACTAATGAAATATGAATAAATTTAATGTCCTAAATGCAATAGGTTAATAAAAGATATTGATTATTAATGCAAAACTAATGAAATGCAAAATGTTTGAAAACACAATGTTGTATGTAAAATGACCTAGGAATGCAAACAAACTATAACTGAAATGAATGAGACTGAAGAGGTGTACTTGGAAACTAGAATGTTATGTAGAGAGGCTCTAGAATCTTGTATAATTCTCTATTGAAGCCAATTGGGACACTTGCGCCAAGCTGGGCAACATAGTCTTGTTTCAAGGAAATTCTGCTAGAATAAGTTTCAACCAAAAGTGTATCTAGGAATACATAAAACAATTTTCAGGCCTGGTATTAGGACTAATTTTCCACAAATGGTGACTTAGTATTCTTTTGAATCTCAAGAAATTTGGGATAGGAATTTGTAACTCTTGGCCTGTAGTTCTACTCTTGATAAGTTTTTGGATTTGAATTTATAGATTCTGGTCTATAGGTGATCTCCAAGCTTCTTTTAGGGCTTTGTTGACTTTGAAATTTTTTTATGGATTGATGACACCTTTTTAATACCTTTCTCTTTGACAAATATGTATACAATTTACCTTCAAAACACACATGCAAAGAGGGGAAAAAGTGTTAAGGGTTTGTGAATAGGGGTTTGCATTGGTCAAACCTTGGTTAGGTAATTAAAGCCTTGAAAATGAAATGAAATGAAAAGATAATGATGAATGAACAACATGGAATGCTACAACTCACCGAACCCTTGATGTAGAAATCTAAATATATGCAAGTAGATGCTCCAATGATTATATGCTTGATAATTCCTAAAATTCTTGAGAATCATTAAGTTGATGAAATAGTGAGTGAGTGAATGTATGAATGTATTTGGAGGTGAAAATTAGGGGAAAATACTTTATTTATATGTTATTATACAAAATTTCCCAAAAATAACACATCACAGGCCAAGCTCAAGGCCAAGAGAATAATATCCTACTAGAATTTTCAAATAATTTTGATTTTTGTGCCAACTGGAACTAAGTTTCTCCTAGTGGCGACTTGGTCCCACCAAGGAAATTTTAATGGGTTTCAAGAATTAAACTATATTAAATGATTTTTAACGAGATTATTCTTTGAAACACACTTAAGTAGGGCCTGTATGTGCATTAAGGGGTCATTTAAGCATAATAAAGGGTTAAATTATTGATGAAAAGCCTAGAAAAGTGTGAAAGTTTGTTACAACTTTTTATAAAACTTTAAAATAAGGCTTGGTAAGTGATAAAAATAAGTTATATAGGCGAATTATAATAAAAGAGTCCTAGAAAAGCATGAAAGTGGGTTACAACACTTCAAAACACTTTTGCAAATAACCATAAAGTTCTTAATAATTCACAAGAACCCAAGACCTAATGTGAATGTGTTGACCACATTACAACATTAAATCAAGGAAAAATCAAGCCAAAATCATAAGGAGGGCCCAAAAAGGAAGAAAAAGTAGAAGGGTTACTTTTTCTATGTACACAATTTGTAACATGCATGATCACTCTAGGGTAGTGGAAGCATAGGTTGTCCACTAGGTGAGTTATCCCAATGACGTGGAAAATGAGAGTCA
Organism: Sequoia sempervirens; assembly: GCA_007258455.2. NCBI lineage: Eukaryota > Viridiplantae > Streptophyta > Pinopsida > Cupressales > Cupressaceae > Sequoia > Sequoia sempervirens. The sequence continues at coordinate 696,900,487 of VDFB02281492.1, forward strand.
TATTAGCCTCCCATACCATATCAAAGTTATCCTCCCGACAACTTCGATAAGGCACCACAATGTTATCCTTTTATGAATGCTTTTGAATGTTATGTCTATATGTTTTTGTTAAAGGTGATTTTTCTCTACTCATGTAAGGTCTTCTTCTTAGGGAACATTGTGCCTAATGTCTCCAAGAGAGGACAAGTTAAAGTGTATCAGATTTCCAGTCATGGGATGCCTCACATTTTGCATCATGTCACCAAGGGAGATCATATGCTTAGAAATATCACATTCTTGGAGAACATCAAACCGAATGACACCACCAAGAAAAGGAAATGTCATAATAAAAAAGCAACTCATATCATGAAATATGAAAAATGTTGAAAGATTTTGTCGATGTATGCCCCCACTTTAAAGTGGTTGCTAACACCATTATTGTGAGCAATTGCTTTAAAGTAGCCAATTTTTTCTCCTACGAAATGAGGTCTTTCCTCAAAAAAACCTATGCCAAGTCATATGTTTCCAAAATAAGGCTACACCATGAAATAGGAAGCAATGGGTTGCCCACAACAACACATAAGGGATATATGGATTCAGGGTCTATATATCTTTGGTATAATGTTGTTTTATAACTCAGAACCATCATCATTTCCCAAATAGTCATAGAACTAGAAGAGTTAAACAAAAAGAGTGTAAAGGGGGGAAAATCCTTTTAGGTCAACATGGAAGAGACCTAAATGTCTCAATGCCTTGCATCATCCCCAAAAGGAAAACACAAGAAAATTGAAAAAGGACAAAGGAAAAGTTTTTGGGTCAACATGGAAGAGACCTAAATGTCTCAATGCCTTGTGTCATCCCTAAAAGAAAAAAATAAGAAAAATGAAAAAGGATGAAGGTTTATGACATAGAGAATAAGGTAGGTACATATAGAGGAATGCTTGAAAAGAGAGAGATACATAAAAAAAGAAAAAATTTATGGGGATCACATTACACACATACAATCACATAAAGAAACATGAAAATTCCAAAGACTAGTAAGGCACATGTGAATTAACCTATAGCAGGTCATCTACATCCCAATCTCAGGTTGTATAAATGGAAGGCAGACAACTAGCCAAAGGGATAACAACATGTACCAAAACTAGGACAATACTAGCCCCTTGCCCCCACTAAGTGTAGGACAAGGATGAGCAAAGATAGGTAATGAGAATGAGCTCCTTGCGAAAAAGAGAATGATTTGAAATGAATGTATAACATATATTAATGATAATGTGAATATCCTGCAACTATTACATGGCAAGGAGTAGAGTGCACGACTTTACAGGACTACCTTTATGATATCAAACTTTTTAAATATTTTTTGTCAAGCATGACATTCATTAGTACTATTTAAAAAAAAATTATGATATCTACAATGATATGTATTTGTATTCTTGGGATTTAGATGTCAATTTTCTCTTATGGGTGGTAATGCAATAATTCCTTGACTTAGAAGTATGTGTGAAGTTCTTTCAGTTTCAAATGGTGGACAAGGGAATTGTAATTTCTTTAGTTTATAAGGCATTTGTTCCTTGCTAGATTCACCAACTTATCTAGGTGTAGATAGAGTAGGAGGAACTAAAATGTTCGTCTTCTTTATCATCATTACAAGGCATTGGTTGTTCTTTAGGAAGGAGGATACTTATTCCAGGAGGATGATCTTGATATCTTATCCCTTTTGTTTTTTCAATAGGAATTTCCTCTAAAAGTTTATGAATTTCATGCTTGCTAGTTATGTCACATCCATGTTTAGTTAAAATCTTAAAGCCTTTGCCATAAGTCTCTTCAAGGTTGATAGGAGTATTGGTTACTTTGTGAACATAAGATGAATGACTATGCACTTTACTAGAGGAACCAAGTTCACTCATGATTGGAAGTTTAGGCTTAGTTTGTGACTCAATTTCAGTATGTAAAAGACCTAACATCTCAAGTTGTGTTGGTTTTTTCATGGAAGGATAGAAGGATGCATTATTCTCAAGATTGTTAAAGAAATCATTTATGAATTCATTTATGCTATCATCATCTTCTCGAATTATGTCAAATTCATGAGGACACTCATTAGGAGTTGGGTGAGCATGAGTAGGTTCAATTGCATTAGGGTCATTTCTAGAAAAAACAACTTGAAACATCAACCAAAAAGAACAATAATTTCCATACATTGCTAAAACACTTATCTATTTTGAAATTTTCAGACTTAAATAAGGTAACTTGTGTATTACACAATGCAATAAAATGGAAATGGGATGTTGTAAATGAAATTTTGAATTTTGAAAATGCAATAAATTAAGCAAATTAAGCTAGATTCAATGACTTTATTGAAACAAAAAATCAGAAAACTGAAACAAAAATGTAACAGCAACAAATAGAAGCCTAAAATAGAGATTTTGTATTCTAGAAAATTTAGATCAATACATGATTAGGGACTCATTTGCTAGTTGGGGTGAATGGGTCCTAGATGAGGACTTTTGAAATGTTTTTGACTGATTTTTAGGCAATTTTTAGTGAGTTTCATATGCTAGAAAATGTAGTTGAGGTCTGATTAGGGCTCATTCACCAGTTGGGGCGAATAGGTCCTAGAGTAGGATTTTTTAACTATATTTGATTGATTTTTATGTTTTTTGCAATGTGTTTCAATTTTAGGTCTAGAGCAGTAACTTTCAATTTAGATTTTTGCAAATGTACTATGAAATGTAGGTTGAAAAGGTAATAAAATGATCAATGAAAAAACCTAATTTCAAATGCAAATTTTTTTTATTTTCAAATGTAAATTTATGTGATCTAAATAATATTTTTATTTTTCAGATTTAAAGAATGCAAAGCAATGCAATTATAAACCCTAAATGAGATGCAAGTTTGAATTCAAAGTAGGAAACCCTAAATGAGATTTAATTCAATGTGAATGAATGCAATATCTAACCTAGGATGCAAGGAAAGAATCCAAAATAAAAAAACTACAATGTTCAATAAGTCAGGTTCACCAAAATAAAACAAAGAAAAGTAGAGTTCACGAAAATGAATGAACAAGGTGATGAGCCACTACGTTTTTCTTATGGATGTTTCACTCAATTATGAAGGCTAAAGTGCATAAATAACAATTATAAATGACTCCTAACTATTATAGAAATAATGGGGGATGTTTTGAGAGGTTAAAACAATGTGTACCTTACTAAAAACTTGTTTTTAGGTTAAAGAGGACTCATTCACCCCAAGTGGCAAATGGGTCCCTATTAGGGTTTCTGAAAACAAACTTCTGGGTTCTATTCCTTGGTTTCTACACTTCTAGCTCCTCAATGTTCAGCTCCCGAAAACCTAAAACAAATTATGTAGTGTTGTTTTTGTATTCCTACAATATGGATGACAACTTTGACAATTTTGTTTCAATCTTACTCTCCACTTGATCTTCAACCTATGAACCTACAAATAGAAATCAAAGGGGAGAAAAAAATTGATTGTTAAAGGATAGGGGTTTTCCTTTGTCAAACAAATTTTAGGTATTTAAACCTTATGATGAAATAATGAAATAGAAGCATGGAACATGAATTATGAAATGATGATACCTTGGGAGATGTCTTGGAATGTAAATCTACAAAATAACATGAAGTGGCCATGTAGAATATAGATCTTGATCTTGAATTAGATGTAAAATAATGTTGTAAATGGATATACTACATCAACACACTAGCTCAACATGTTTGATGCACTATTCCTTTGACATGATGATATGATCTTGAATTTCTACAAATAAACTTCAATAATCTGCCTTTGAATGTCCTTGAAAATTCTCTTGAAGTTCTCTAAAATTATCTTGTGAAGTATTAGGAAGCTCTTTTGAAAATATTAGATTGCTTAGATGAAACATGTGAATTAACCTCATATTTATACTGAATCTAAGGATTAACCCTGAAATTCAAATAATCTAAGCTGACATCATATCTAGAATTGAAAATCATTAAAATATTGCCACAAATAAATTCAAAAATGAGTGTCCACAGTAAGGAGGACCCATTCACCACCTTGGGTGAATGGGTCCTAACCCAATTTTTTAGGACCAAGTTTTGGGGAGGTGAAATAACATCAAAAACCCATCTCAAAGATTCCAAAAAAGGTGTGTCCTAGTTTAGGAGGACTCATTCGTCCAAAGTGACGAATGGGTCTTAGCATAGTTTTCTTGGCTCCAACATTGCCAAATTTAAATTTCATGTAATATGATTAATGGGTGTTGGGATAGATCCTTGAAAAATGCAATTAATAAGGCTTAGATTTGAATTAAAGGGCTATTTAACTTCAATGAATTAAGGAATCCCTAGATTAGTGTGAAAGTGTAATAAGACACTTTACAACACCTTAAATAATTAACAATCAAGTACATTTTATCATTAATTGTTAATTCCCAAGCTAAGTGTTAAAAAGGGTTACTTTTTTCTACGCTACATCTACATAGATTTCTCTAAAGATAGATTTGTTATTTTTAAGTATATTTATTTGATAAATTTTTTTAATATAGAATATAATCTATTTATACCTAATAAATTATTATTAATTTGATGGGAACTCTAGTTTGATTGGTTGAAAGTATCAATGTCTTCTGGCACATTAAAAAGTGTGTTTTATGCATTCCATGTTGTAGAGGGCATAGATTGATTAATCAAAGAATATAGTTTCTATTATTTTTATTAATTATTATAAAAGTAAGCCAATTTTTTGGATTTTAATGTCTCCAAAGTATTAATGATATATAATCATAGACAAATGTCTCCAAAGTATTAAAAGTGTGTTTTATGCATTCCATGTTGTAGAGGGCATAGATTGATTAATCAAAGAATATAGTTTCTATTATTTTTATTAATTATTATAAAAGTAAGCCAATTTTTTGGATTTTAATGTCTCCAAAGTATTAATGATATATAATCATAGACAACTACCAAATACTTAATAACTAGTTACATCATCATTTTTTTACTTTTTATGTAGACTTAGAAATTTTAAATATTGTTTAATTTATTTCTAACTAATTTTTGTATACATTTTATATACATGGAAATTTTTAATTTATTTAGATAATATTAACCTTTTATTAAAATGGCTAAGGAAAACTTGACGAGGATCCAAGGGCTGAAGGTTCGTGGTAAGTTGAATTGGCTTAAGTATGGGGACAAGGGTTCCAAATTTTTCTTCAACTACATTAAGGAAAAAAGATTTAAGGAATAGATTAATAAAATTTTGGAAGGTGATTAGTGTTAGTGTTAACTTTGACATAGGTTAATTATTTGGTTGGTTTTTTTCGTATCGGGTAGTTTTTCACCTATTGCATTTTTCATGCACGTAAATGGCTTGTATAGTATGCAATTTTTCATATCATTTCTGAATATCATTCTTGATATTTGGTAGAATAGTTGTGTTTACTTCTCTCATATGTGTGAGGGTGATTTATTGTTTTAGTTTGAGGATCTTGGGAAGGAGGTTCCATCTCCTACATGGTATCAAAGATCCTCCTCTTGCTCACCTTCCTAGAGAGTTTTTGTTGAGGAGATCTGGGCAATTTTTTGCATGTTAAAGTTTTTTCAACATTTGAAATTTATTGAATTTTAAAGTTCTCATATTTTTATTATTCTTCATTTTCTTGTTGCTAGAAAATATCTACAACAAAATAACTTGTATTTGGGTTGAAGTTTGTGAACGGAGGAGCCATCTCAGAATCACTGGTGGCATTTGGGAAGTGTGGCATGATCATATTTTAAACCTTTCTTGTTTGATTCATTTGAGTGAGAATGAAGGAATTAAGGGAAAAACCTTCATGAGATCTGCAAGGGGCACATTTCTTTTGTTTCCTAATTCTCCCATTAAAGGCCCGATTTGAAGGCAGTTTGAGTTCTTTTTTTTTTGTGAAAGCTCGACAATTGATTTGATTTTACGGGTTCTTGATCTATGCAATATAATTTGTGCCATATTTGGCACTTGCTAGGTGTTGGAAATTACACCTAGATTAGGCTAATTATTTTGATCACTGGTACATGTTATTATTCTCTACTTGTGATTTGAAGCTGAATTTATTGACTAGCGAATGAGGTGAAATTTATTTTTTGTGCAACCTTTAGAACCCTCTATTTATATGTTCTAAAAATATTTTCAGAACCCTATATTTCTCTCTATTTCACCATGAATTATTGTGAATAAAGCCCCAAAATCACTATGCAAAGGGTGATTTAGGGAGCATCATTTTTCTATTTGGAGGTGAGCGATTATAAGATGGTAGATTTCACTAAGTAGAGGTACCATTAGAGGCATGACAAGAGTAGACATTGGAAATTTTGTAGAAATGTGTGATCTAGTGCTGGCCAAAGCCCTATGATGGATAAATATGAAAGAAAAGTATACATTTTTCCTTTTGTGGACAAATATTTGACAAACTTTAAGATTTATAAAGTTTACCCTAAATATTTAGGGTTCTCATCTTCTATGTAACATTTCAAAGAGGGCCCATGTTGTAGATTCAATTCAGTTGATAGGGACTTTAGTCCCACATTGGTGGTGCTATGTGTTTTTGGGCTATTGATATAGCTTGTTCCATCATATATCAACCGTGAGCATGCCTCACATGACATGGACAATGTCTCTCTTGTGGTTTGTGCTTGGAAATTAAGAGGATTCTTGTGTCGATATGATCATGATGGTTGAATGGTACAATTTTTTCACCAAATATATATTTTTTAAAATCTTATAATTCTTTTTTGGATTTTTTTATACTTGTGAAAGCACTATCTTGGAAATTTTTGAAGAATTATCAGTTATAATGGTATCTTTGGAGAAAGGGAACTTTAGGAAATGGAGTGATTTTATTCTCACCCATTTTAGTGAGAAAAATATATTTCCATATTTGTATAATGAAGTCCCTATTCTAGGAACACATTGTGGGTATATTATTTGGAAAGGATATAGGGCTAGAGTCTTTAGAGTTATTTTTAAGCATATAAATGATGACCTTGATTTGTTTTGAGTGCCCTTGTGATCTTTGGACTTACATTGGAGAATCATATGGGGATCATGATACTCCACCATCTCTCGATGATCCTCTTTCCAATACCAATGCACCTCTTTATTCTTTAGAGAAGATATCCATGCTTGTTATCCTTTGGAGATTTTTGAGACTTCAGATGAGGCTGCAATTGCTTAAGAGGTTCTTGATTATTTGTTAGAAATAGTTGATCCACCTTCATTAAGTTCTTCCATCATTCCTGAGCAACAAGATTATCATTGGCTTCTTGATTGGGATTTGTATTTACCAAACATTAGTTCATTGTTCATGGAATCTCACATTTCAGGCTTGGAAGACACATTTGAAGGATTAATTTTCCTATTTGATGATAGTTGTGGTACAACTATTGTCACTCCATCTCTTTATTTGAAGACTGTTAAAAATTACTTCCTAGTGGTACCTTGTTTATCACCTTCTATTGTGATTCGGCATGTTCTTGATTGGTTCATAGCATCATCTTCCAAGGTCTTAGCAACACATGAGTAGATTATAGAAACATTATCATCCTAAATTTGGGTTTCACTTGCTAATTCCTATTTATAATGGGAAGAATTCCTATATTTTTACTTGGTTTTGTTTCTTCCAAAAGGGAGACAAGTTTTTTGTCGACATTGGATCATGTTTTTTCTTCATGTACTTACAATTTTTGTAGGTAATTAAACATTGTTAGGGGGCTATATAATCTCCCTCTTTCCCTCTTATGAGTGGTTTTGTTGATTGTATATGCATTATGTATGTATTCCTTGGGGCTTGTAATTGAGTCATCCATTGATGCATCTTGTCTTTATTTTCTCTCTTTTGGAGAGGGTTTTTTCCCATAGGGATTTTCTCATTTTCTCTAGTTGTGAGAGATTTATTTTTTGCATTGTAGTTATACATATGTACCTAACATGACCTTGTAGCTAGGACCCATCTTTCATTTCATTTTGTACAATAATCTCCCTAAGTTTGCACTTAAGGGGATTGCTAGTGTTAAGTTTAACTTACATTAATTATTTTGGTGGTTTTTTCCATAGCAGGTAGTTTTTCAATTGTTGCATTTTTCATGTCTTTAAAAGGCTTGTACAATATATGTAATTTTTCATCTCATTTCTAAATATCATTCTTGATATTTGGTAAAATATTTGTGTCTGCTTCTCTTGTATGTGTGAGGGTGATTTTCTATTGCAAGTTCAGGATCTAGGGAAGGAGTTGTCATCTGCTAAAATAAGTTGTACACATCACAAGAAGAAATTCTCAATCAATTCCACACTTTCTTCAAAAAATTGTTCACCTTTGAAGGAGGTACTGAAGCTAACTATAAGGCTAGAGAGGTTATCAAAGGAATTATCCAAAGATGATAAATGAAACAGATGGCACAAAACTCTTTTCTTCCATTACTAATGAGGAAATTAAGAACTCCATTTTGTCTATGTTAAATGATAAGTCTCCTAGAAAAGATAGTTTGACTATGGAATTCTTCAAAACCTTCCTACACTACATTTGTGATGATCTTCTCTATGTCTACAATGAAGCTTTGGAAAGAGGTTTCTTGGGGAATGACATTAATAAGGGCATCATCAAATGTCTTCCCAAAGTGGGGACAAGAATATTATCAAGAATTGGAGGCCAATACCCTTGCTTAATGTTTTATAGAAGACTTTGGCCAAGGTTCTAGCACTTAGGCTAGTGAATTTTCTCCCAAAATTTATCAGTAGCACTCAAATCGAATTTATTAAGGGGAGATATATTTTGGAAAATCTCATTGCAAGTTTGGAGGCTATGGAGTGATCCAAATTCTTGAAGTTTAACTCATCTATGTTCTTATTGGACTTTGAAAAATCCTATGATAGAGTGGAATGGTCCTTTCTAAAGACAACTTTGGAAGCTTTTAGATTCCCTATTTTATTTTAAAGCATGGTCAAAACCCTACTCAAAGATGTTGTTCCTTAAGTTGAAATGATTAGCTTGCCTTGTAAAGATATTGAACTTGAGAGGTCCATTAGCTAGGGGTGTCCCTTGGCTCCTTCCCTCTTTGTAATCGCTTCAAATTCTCTTCACTACATTCTTAGGGACCACTCATAATCCCCAAGGATCAAAGGCATAAATATCCCAGATGGAAATGATTTAATCAATATCCAGTTTGTTGACGATGCTACTATCTTCCTAGAGCTTGAAGAAAAAAACTTTGAATCTCTTATGGTTAAAATTAACCTATTTTTACATGCTTCAGGTACAAAAATTTCTAATGTTAAATCCAATTTCATGGGGTGGGAAGAATTTCCACTTGATTAGATTAAAATGTTTAATTTTCAGTGGGGAGGTCCAAGTAAATAGATAAGGTATATGGACATACCTTTTACCGTTTGTCTAAATCTGAAGGAAATGTTGTTGTGGATCAGTGGAAAAATTGAGAAAATTTTGTAGGGATGGAACAGATAGTACCTCTCCTGTACGGGTAAACTACAGGTCTGCCAAAAAAATTCATGTCTTCATACAATATTTATTTTTCCTATTTTTATTTTTTTAGTAGTTATCAATTGAATGTGATTCAAAAAGGAATCTAAAATTTCCCTTCGTCAAATGATAAAGGTAAGAGGAAAAGGAACCTACTGAAATGGGAGAGGTGTTGTACTATTCAAAGGCTCATGGGGGGTTGGGTTGAAGCGTCTAAGGCTTCAAGGTGTTTCTTTGGCCTCCAATTGGATTTCCAAAGCTATGGATGGCATTGAGCCATTGAAGATCTTGGTAAGGAACAATATCATGCTTGCTACCCCAAAAAATGCTAAGGCTTGGAAAGGTTTTCCAATCTATGATATTTTCATGATTAAGTACCCAATGAATCTAGTTGGCTCCATGGTTTTCAAAATCCTGTGGAAGGCTTAGGAGTTTGTTAAACATAATGTTGAGTTTAAATCTAGTAATGTGGCTATTAACAATAACCTGAAATGCTAAAGTTTCAATTCCATCTAGTGGAACCTCAAGAATAATAGCAAAATTACTTCTTTTCTACAAGGATATTCAGCTAAGAAATGGAACCAGATTAATATCCAAAATTTCCAAGATATCCTAGCCAATGATAGAATTAAAAGCAAGGATAATTTAATGTATGTTTTTTCACTTTCCCACTTCTAACTAAAGAACCTATAATTTTCTTGTGGAAGCATGTAAAGATGTTTTTCCCTCGAGCAATGACAAGGAACTCAATCTTGGTTGTAACCTCATCTGGAAGGATTGTATTGAATTAAGACATACTAAATCTAAATTTATGTATAATGATCTTCTTAGTTTTGTCTATTTAATTGAGCATGTTAATAATTGTTGGGGAGTGTCACTCCTAAATAACAAGTGGAATAAGATATTTAGTTCTATTTGGAATAATATTAAAGAGCCTAAAAAGGCTTGCTTAAGATGGCTTATTCTTTTGCAAAATGTTCCTTATAAGTCTATTTTTCTAATATACAGATTTGTAGTATTTGCAGAGTTGTAGAATATATTATGCATATCTTTTTTTATTGTTTCTATGTGAATGAAATTTGGAAAATCTTTTGAAATAATTTACTAATTTGGAACTTAGATGAAAAATTTAATTAGAAAGAAGTTTTAATTATAAGAAAAAAATTGAGTAGAGATAATCAAATGTTTTTGGATTATTTGCATTTTGAAATTTTATGGCACATTTGGAGGGCACATAATAAATATAAGTTTCAAAGATGTAGGAGTAAGCTCACCGAGTCTGCTAAATGAATCATGATTCTTAATATTTTCTTGCAAGTCTCAATTCACATTGAAATCTCCATGCCCAAGTTTTGGATGCTAATTAGGGAAGGAAACATGGAAATAAATAGGGGAGAGGTGAGATTTGGGCATACCTACCACTAGAATAATTTGGAAGCCAAGGAATTTGAGCACTAAATGAATTTCAAAGGACTTTCAATAATGGAACTGGTGGTGATGTCAAAAGTCCAAGGCAACCCTCTCAACCTTGTCTAGCTATCTTAGATGAGGTCACTCAGCCAACAAGCAGGAAGTTGTGTGAAGATGAAGCAAGTAGTAATAAGTAGCATGTTTTTCCTCTCTACTACTGGTTTAGGTAGATGACATGTCTTTTTTATCTTAAATATAACTCAACTTGTATTTTTTTCACAATGGGTGGCATCTATATTTTGCAAAGCATATAACCTTGTATGGGCTTGATGTAAATTCTACTCTCATGAGTTATGTTGACAAAAAAAATTCGTAAATCAAAGTGATCTAAACTAGACTCTAGTTTTGAATGTAACAACTTAACATACTAATATTAATACAAAAATAATAATATATTTATTGGACTCACCAAAAAAATTAACCCTTCTACTTTTTCTGACTTGCTTGGGCCCTCCTTGTGATTTTGGCTTAATGTTGCCTTGATTTGATGTTACAATGTGGATAACACATTCACATTAGGTCTTGTGCCCTTGTGAACTAATGGAATTTTAATGGTTCCTTGCAAAAGTGTTGTAACACACTTTCACACTTTTCTAAGGTTTTATCAATTAACTAAGCATAATAAACATAATTTTAGTTATAATCAACCTTAATCTTGCCTTATTTGGAGTTTTGTAAGGTGTTTTAACACACTTTCACACTTCTCTAAGATTTTCATTAATAATTGGGATTTCTCATGCTTTAATTGGCCCTATTTTACATCCACAAGCCTTATTTATTACTTTTTTTTAAGGATAATCCTAACACCAATCAGTAACCAATCATAATTCACATGTTCTTGGCTTGTGTGGCCTAAATTTAATGTTTAGGAATCCTTTTCCACCTTGGGAGAATGAGTCCCACCTAGGTATTTTTGACCCTGATGTAAGTTTCACACATTTCTAAGAGCTTTTCATTTTTGGTCCCATACATTATGTTTGGTGGGACTCATTCGCTACCTTGGGAGAATGAGTCCCTTGTGACCAAGATTCAAATTTAATTCAAAATTTTTGTGGGATTGTATTCTCCTAGATATGATGTTGGCTTGTAGTGTTGTAATTGTAGGAATTCTTACATATTTGAGTATAAATACAAGGTTCGTTCACTCATATTCTCACCTAGAAAATTTTACAAGAATTCTAGAGTTCACAAGAGAATTTGAGCATTAACAAGAGCATTCAAGGAATTTCAAGGGTAGATTATCAAGCATTTTGGAGCATCCTTCAAGTGCCAATCATCATGTCAAATATTGCATTCTTCATGTTTGTTATTGTGCTAAAAATTATAAGGCAGAGTTCATGATGCAAGCATTGAATTCAAGATCAACATCATTCAAGAAAGAGTCAAGAACCACATTCATTGCAGTCATTTCAAGCACATTTGTAGCACCTTATTGTTAGGGTTTGGTAAGTTGCAACATTTTCTTTTTTTCATTCATCATTCTCCTTATATATTTTCTTTCATTTCAAGGTTTAATTACCAACAAGGGGTTTGAGGAAGGAAAACCCCTATTCACTAACCCCCACAACATTTTCCCCTCTTATTTTGTGTGATTTGTAGGGACAAGTTGTATATTTTTCAAGAATAAAATTTGGAGAAAATATTTCAAATCCCTAAAGTTTTCATGAAGCCTTGGAGAAGCTTGGAGAAGGTCTATAGGTGGCAATTTATAGTTTCAAATCCAAAAACCAGACAAAAAGATTAGAGTACATCGAGAGGAAAATAATCCAGCTCAAAATTTCCAAAAAAGAAGAAGTGGAATAATTCGTCACCATTGGCAAATGAGTCCCACTGTACAAGCTTGACAGAGATTTTTACATATCAGGATACCCTTTTGGCTGAAACTTGTATCTACACATTTTCCCAGAAACTGGTCTAATTCACCTAGCTTGGTGAATGAGTCTCAATCAATAGTGGAAATAGATTTTTTAGAATTCTTAACCTCCATTCTACCTTCTTCAATCTCCTTGGTGCACATTGCCAGTTTTATAACTTTTTTTTGCATTTTGTTCATCTTTCTTGGTCATTTAGAGTTAATTTGCATTCAATTAGGGCTTTGTTTTACAACTTGCATTGCATTGTCTTTTCCAAGTCTAAAATTGGTAGTGAACCCCTCATTATATCATATTCAATCCCTAGGACAAGCCTATTACAAGATTTCAATCTCCCTTGCATTGATATCTCGAGGGTTATCCTTGGGTGGAACCTCTTGGAAAGTGGGTGTGATTACATCAATCAATGAATCATCAACACCATATTCATATTTCATAGGTTCCATTTATATACTAATAATTTATTATTAAGTTGATGGGAACCTTAGTTTGATTGATTAAAAGTATCAATGTCATTAGACATTGTGGACAATGAAAAAGTAATCCTTCTACCCTTTTTGTCTTGTTTAGGTCCTCCTTATGACTCTGGCTTAGTTGTGCCTTGATTTAATGTTGTAATGTGGTCAACATATTCACATTAGGTCTTGGGCCCTAGAAAAATTAAAATAATTCAAGTGGTGTCTTACTTAAGTGTTATAAAGTGTGGGAACCCACATTCAAACATTTAAAGGACCCTTTTAATATAATTCACCTAAAAAACCTCTTTTTATCATTTACCGAGCCTTATTTCAATGTGTTGTAACAAACTTTCATTCTTCATCAATAATTTAACCCTTTCTTATGTTTAAATGGCCTCTTAATGCACTTACATGCCTTACTTAAGTGTGTTTCAGAGAATAATCTCCTTAAACATCATTTAATACACTTTTTTTCCCAACACCCACATAAATTTTTCTGGTGAGACCAACTCGCCACTTGGGATGAATTAGTCTCACTTGGCTCAAAAATCAAAATTATTTCAAAATTCTAGTGGGATATTATTTTCTAAACCTTGAGGTCAACCTGTGATATGATATTTTCAAGAAATTTTGTATAATCATGTATAAGTATAAGGTTTTCCTCTCATTTTGACCCCACATTCACCCATTCATTCACTCACTAATTTTACTCCCTTAATCATTCAAGCAATCATAAAGCAATCAAGTGATTTTGTGCTCAAGAACTTTGGAGCCATTACTTGCACATCTTTAGATTTCCACATCAAGGATTTGGTGAGTTGTAGCATTGCATGTTGTTCATTTATCATTCTCTTTTCATTTCATATATTTTCAAGGGTTTGATTACCAAACCGGGGTTTGACCAAGGAAAACCCCTCTTCACTAAACCTTAACCCTTTTCCCCCTCTTTGCATGTTTGTTTTGTAGGTCTTGTATGTAGATTTGTCAAAGATCAAGGTGTTAAAAGGTTTCAAAAATTCATCAAATTCTTTCAAATTCAACAAAACCCTAAAAGAAGCTTTGATATCACTTATAGAACATATTTTGTAGATTAAGATTCAGAAACTTGTGAAGAGTAGAAGTGTAGACTGAGAGCTATAGATTACACCTTTGAAGTTCATAAAAAATGAAGGTGGAATAAGTCACCATCAGTGGTGAATTAGTCCCACTACCAAGCCTAAAAAGTGTTTTCTACAGTTCTAGATACCCTTTTGGCTAAAACTTGTTCTGGTAGAATTTCCCTGAAACAGGACTAAATCACCCAGTTGGTGTAAGTGTCCCAGTTGACTCAAAAATCATATTTTCCACAATTTTAGAGACATCAGTAGTCTTCAATCCAACCTCTGTCAGTTTCCAAGTGCACTTTATGTATTTGGCTTCTTTATCTTGACTTCTATTGCATTCAATCTATCCTTCTGCATATCACAGTGTGTTTTCAAAAATTTCACATTTTCGTAGTTTTGCATCCATAGTTTATCTTCTTTATCAGTTTATAGCCTTAGGAATGATCTCCATTGATATATTCAAACTTAATTTCATTGGAATCTTATGGAACTCCTCTTGAGTGTAAACTTTACGAAATCATATTCCTCTTCCTTTATTCCCCTTTTAGGTGTAGATAAGAGAAGTTGTGACTCCATTTCCATTGTCCACTTTTTGGTGAACATAACTTTAGAACATTATATTTCTAATTTTTATGTTGAACAAGTGCATTGACATAATAGAATTAATATTGCATTATATTTTGCATTGTTTAAATTGCATCCTAGGGATTTAAAATTTTCATTAGTGAAAAGCTCATAGAGCTTGAATTTTTACATTACATTTCATTAAAAATAAACAAAATTTTGTATTTTCATATTGTATATGCATTTGAAAATCAAAAAAGCATAAAATCCAATTAAAAATATATGAAAATTTTCAAGAAAATCACTATGTAGACTCATTCGCCACCCTGGGTGACTTACTCCACTTGCATATTTTTCACTACATTTCTAAGTTTCTTCTTGTTTTTGCATTTCAGTTTTATTTTTTAGAATTTCAATTTCAAGAATTTCATTCTTATTAGTTTTCATTTCATTTGCATTCACCTCACATTAGAGACCTTTGCATGAGTGTTTGGTGTCTTGTTGCTAATACCTTAGTGAGAAGAAGTTTGAGACTCATGTTATCCCATGATAACATACTCTTTGTGGATCTTGGGTTATCTAAAGCTTCCACTCCTAGTATTGAAAATGGCACACTTGACATGGATACTACCTTTAGAAACTCTTTTCCTTACAATAAAATGTAAGTTGACACACAAACTAATCATATCTGACAAGACAAAATAATTAACATTCATGATGACCTAACACATCTGCAATATCATGTAGGCCTTGAAAAAATTTCAACCACTACAATTACTACCATAGAAAACATCCACCATATGCTTGAAAGTGAAGAAGGCCTGGACATTGTGAAACAAATAGTTGAGATATATACAAAACATGTTATTTCCACCTCTAGTATATCTCAACTAGCAAACAATGTGGTTAGCCAAGGAGGACCTCACACTCCTCCTCCCTCAACAGTAACATCTATACCTACCTATACCACTCCTCATGTCACAACTACACTCCAACAAGTTAGTAATGTTACTCCTTCCTTGACTATTCTTGTTAGAATCCCTATTTCCTATGTGGCATCGTATGTTCTATCCTCTTCTACAATACCATCTATAAGCACTCCCTTTACTTTCCCTACCACTACATACACTCCATCACCACTTTTGCTTCAACCTCATACAGCTTACAATGACCCTCTCATAACCCATCTTTTCCAAACTGTTTCATCCATGTAAAAACAAATATCCACCATAAACCAAAATCAGAATCAACCACCCACCTATTATGTTCAGAGCAACCCATTGTCCTTGGAAATATTGTGAACACCGATGCCACAAGGAGTAGAGATCTACCTATATTTTAGAAATATGGAGGGAAGGGAGATCCTTCTAACCATGTTAATTTCTACACTTCCCTATGTAGTGACTTTGTCCTTGATGATAAACTGTTAGTGAAATTGTTTCCTAGGACTTTAAAGGACACTACCTTGGAATGGTTCTCTTCTTTACCAACAATTCAATTCATTCATTTAATGAACTTTTTTATTTATTTATAAATAATTTCCAAGTGCATATGACTCCCATGAATACCTTGGTCAATTTGATGAGATGCAAGAAAAATGAGGATGAAAAGATAACTAATTTTATCTCACACTATCAATCACTTTATTCCCAAATCAATGTCAAGATTCTTGATCCACACCTTCAAAAGATGTTTATCAAAATATTGAAAAGTAAACTTCAATAAAAGCTCACCATCATGAAATTTCCCTCCTTCATGCACTTGTGTACTTCCCTTTATGATTATCGCAATTCAATTAGTAGTCGAGATGCAAAGTCCACTTCTAGCTGACTTGAGAATTCTAAACATGCCAACCAAAACAATTCTCAAAAATTTAGAAAGGAAAACAAAGGGTTCTTACAGTTCAACCCCCCTCAACAACCACTTCAAACTATCAAAATCCATGTAACAGTTGTTAAAACCACAGTTCCCTTTAGTTATGGAGACCCAAAAAGACAATTCACACCTTTACCAAACACCCTTCATAACAAAATGTCTTAGCTTTTACAACAACAAATGATTACCTTGTCTACCATCAAAGCACCCAATCATACTAAGCTTTTACCTCCAAACTTTAAATCCAATGCTTATTGACATTATCATAGACAAAAAGGACATGACACAAAACATTGTAAGCATCTTAAATATCTTGTGCAAGACCTCATTGATTCTATCCATCTATCCATTGTAGGTGTTAATTATCAAGGCAATAAGTTTGTTGCCCCTCTAAATCAAAATTTGCAAATTTTCACTGATCCCATGCCCAAACATAATTTTTTAGTTCGCAAAGCTAGTGAAACTACAAAGAATGATGTGATGAATGTTGATACACATGATGAACATCCTAATACCATTCCAAATACTACCCATGTTAATCCTATGGATGAAATGGTAGGTGTGATAGATGTTATCCCTCATAAGGGCCAACCTATGAAATCTCTTGATATTACTTTATCGTCTAAATAAATACTCAAAAATATCCCTCATGGTTCTCTTTACATAGCTGACCATATCTATGACAAGCTCACTATTGGGATACTAGTAGATTCTGCCTATGGAGAGAACATGATCACTGAGGAATTTTTGGTATTACATGATATTTATCAAGATGATTATGATAACTTGAAAGCATGGATCAAAAAACATAATAGTTTTTCTTTCCCTATGATAGGATCAGTTGTCCTTCCATTACAAATAGGACCAAAAAAATTGGATGTCACATTCTCCATCATCTTGTGGTCAGGCCAGTTTCATTTTTGACTAGGCCACCCATGGCTTCGCTCAATGAAAGTTGTCGCTTTGGTTATACAAAAATGCTTAAAGTTTCCATTTGACAATGAAATGTTCACTACTCACCATAGTGGTATTAATCCCTTGTCTTCCAAAGGAAACTTTCCTTAGAATCCCTTTTTCCCGGCCCATGGAACCTATAACACCTTGGTTCAAGACTTCTTTTTCATTGCTTACCAAAAATTTAAAGCAAAGAAAATAGAAAAAATATCTCTCTGCAACATGTCCCCATCCACTTCTGACACTCCTATCCTAGATGAAACAATACTTCAACCCGAACAAGAACCAAACAACCAAATTCAACCAACACCAGAAACTTCCCTGACATCATCCAAGAGACCACAAGATAATGAAAACAACTCTGTCATGCCTCCTTGAATAAAAAAAGTTTACAAAGCAAAGGAGAAAGTGGACGATCAACCTTCCATGGTTCCTTCTTTTCCTCCTATTCGGGAAGAAAAGAAACCTATGATTGATCAACCTACTCCTTCACAAACACAAATCAACAACAAAACCAGAAGTAATAGAGGAGATAGAGAGTGTAGGCATAGATTTCGTGCCCTTGCTCGTAAGTTACATGAAGAAAATAAAGACAATCAAAATACACACTTGATAGAAGCGATGCATGATGACCCTCCTCCCCAACCACAAAAAATGGATCCTGTACAACAATCACAATAATATGTACACTCTTCATTGCAGATTATCATTCATCCTCCTATTGTGATTAATTTGGATGACAATGACGAGATTTCCAAAATTGACAAAGAGATGCATAATGATTTGAACACATTGTTTTCCTCTTCCATGATCTTAAGCGATAAATCTCCTATAAAGAGTGTTGAACCTGGTAGTTTAGCACATACTCTTGTCCCTTTGACTAGTTTTCCACCCTCATCATATCATGAACATGACTGGGAGGTGGATGACCTGCTCAATAGTTGACTCACATTTTCCTTACTAGTCTTTTGCACTTTCTTTTTCTTTCTCTTTTGTGTATTTGCATGGGCATAATGTGCTCCCTTGTGGTGTTTAGTTTGATGTTCTCTCTCTTTATGACATTCCTCTATTTGTATCATCATTATTCTTTATTTCATACATCCCTTTCACCTTTTTCTTTTGTCTTCTTTTTCTCGTGTTTTCCTTCTGGGGATGATGCAAGTCATTGTGATATTTATGTCTCTTTCATGTTGACTCAAAATGATTTTATTTTTCTTTTCCTTTTCTTTTTTCTTTTTCTTGCGTTTTCCTTTTGGGGATGATGCAAGGAATTGAGGCATTTCATGCCTCTTTCATGTTGACCCAAAATCTTTTCCTTTTCCTTTTCTTTCACCTTTTATTTTTCATTTGGCTTGTTTTTTCCTTCTAGGGATGACATAAAGCGTCGAGACACCCTATGTCTCTTCCATGTTGAACCAAAAGGTTCTTTCTTTTTCTTTGTTTTTTATCTCTTTGTGTCATTCTTCTAGTTCTATGTATTTGGGGGATGATGATAGTTTGAAGCTCCTTACAAAACATTACAGAAAATAACGTACTAACCCCAAATCCATTGATCCCTTATGTGTTTGATTTTTTCATTTTGGAGGAAAACCCTTTCTTTTCCTTTTCTTCACATAATGCAACCTTACTCGGAAACATATGACTTAGCATAGGGCTTTCCAATTTAGCTTTCATGTCTTCTTTCTTGTTTCCATTGTTCATTTTTCTACTTTAAAGTACTTGCTAATAGGACAACATGTAGCAATTCCTTTAAAGTGGGGGCATACATTGGCATTATCATTTTGCATTTTTCCTTTCTCTAGGTTCTCAGTGCAACCTTGTTACTTCAAACGATGTGTTTTTCACTTTTTGGATGACATTATGTGTGATTTCCTTCATGAGTGTGATCTATCTTATCATATTACATTCCTCTTGGTGGATTGATGTGACACACTACATCCCCCAAGCTGTGGATCTTCTATTCTTTGATCGGTCCTCTCTTGGAGACATTAGACACAATGTTCCCTATGTTAAAGACCTTGCATGAACTAAGAAATACTCCTTTGAACATCTTTTAAATGTTTCATTTTGCATTTTTTATATGGCCACCTTGCATAACACAACTTGCATGCCTGTGGTATCATTGCGTTTGTTCATGAGCTCCAAGAATACAATTTTTTGCTTATCTCATGAAGCTCAAAAATTCATTTTCTTTTGTGGCACCTTATTAAAGTTATTAGGAGGTATAACTTTGGTATAGTTGAGTGGGAAACCCATTTTGAGGCATGAATTTCTCCATAGCCACCTACATGTGTGTTTGAGTGCATACCAGCCATGAGTGTATGCTTCTCACCTTTTAGGCCTTCTCACTTGGCAGACAACCATGACGTCTATTGCCTCAGGGTGACTATTCATGTTTTTGAACAAACAACCTAGATCCGAGCCACATCATGTTGGACAAATGGTTGAAGCTTGATCTAATTCATTCTTTCTTTTTCTTCTCTTTCACTTTGTGTTCTTGTGCCTTGTCATCATACGTGTTCCCTTTGCCCTTATGATGGTTTGTTATGAGATCTTGATCCTGGGGCCTTGAACACCCCTCTTCATCTTTGTTTTCCCATCTTGCTATCACTGGTTCATGGGAATCCCTCTTGATTGTGAATGGGTCTGCTTTATTAAGATTTTGAAGCAAGTTCATCCTCTCACTAAAGTGGGGGATAAATGTGGAAATTGAAAAAGTAACCATTCTACTTTTTTTGTCTTGTTTCGGTCCTCCTTGTGACTCTGGCTTAGTTGTGCCTTGATTTAATGTTGTAATTTGGTCAACACATTCACATTAGGGCTTGAGCCCTAGAAAAATTAAAAGAATTCAAGTGGTATCTTACTTAAGTGTTGTCAATGGTTGTAACCCACTTTAACACATTTCTAGGACCCTTTTAATATAATTCACCTAAACAACCTATTTTTATAATCTACCAAGCCTTATTTCAATCTGTTGTAACAAACTTTCATGCTTCATCAATAATTTAACCCTTTCTTAAATGTTTAAATGGCCTCTTAATGCACTTACAGGCCTTACTTAAGTCTATTTCAAAGAATAATCCCATTAAACATAATTTAATACACTTTAATTCCCTACACCCACTGAAATTGTCCTGGTGGGACCAAATCACAAGTTGGGGCAACTTATTCCCATTTGCCTCAAAAATAAAAATTATTTCAAAATTCTAGCACGATATTATTTTCTAAACCTTGAGGTCAACCTATGATGTGGTATTTTCAAAAAAAATTGTATAATCATCTATAAATTTATAGGGTTTTCCTCTAAGTCTGACCACCCATTCACCTATTCATTCACTCACTAATTTCACTCACTTAATCATTCAAGCAATCATCAAGCAATCAAGTAATTTTGTGTTCAAGCACTTTGGAGCCATTACTTGCATATATTTATATTTTCACATCAAGGGTTTGGTGAGTTGTGGCATTGCATGTTGTTCATTCATCATTCTCTTTTCATTTCATTTCATTTTCAAGGGTTTGATTGCCAAACAGAGGTTTGACCAAGGAAAACCCCTCTTTACTAACCCTTAACCCTTTCTCCCCTTTGTGCATGTGTGTTTTGCATGTCTTGTATGTAGATTTTTCAAAGAGAAAGGTGTTAAAAGGTGTCAACAATTCATCAATTTTTTTCAAAGTCAAAAAAACCATAAAAGTAGCTTAGAGATCACCTACAAACTAGATTTTGCAAATTCAAATTTAGAAACTTGTCAGGAGAAAAAGTGCAGACTAAAAGCTACAGATTACATCTTGGAGTTTCTTGAAACTTGAAGGTGGATTAAGTTTCCATAAGTGGCAAATTAGTCCCACTTCCAGGCCTAAAAAGTGTTTTCTATAGTTCTAGATACCCCTTTGGCTGAAACCTATTTTGCAAAAATTTCCCCAAAATAGGACTAAGTCACCTAGCTTGGTGTAAGTGTCCCAATTAACCCGAAAGTTAGATTTTCTAGAATTTAAGAGACATCAGTAGTCTTTGTTCTAGCCTCTGTTAGTTTCTAGGTGCACTCTATCTATTTGGCTTCTTTATCTTGACTTCTATTTCATTCAATCTATCCTTCTACATATCACAATGTTTTTTCAAACATTTCATATTTTCATAATTTTGCATCCATAGTTTATCTTCTTTATCAATTTATAGCCTTAGGAACAATCTCCCTTAAGAAATTTCAATCTTCATTTCATTGGAATCTCAAGTAATTGTTCTTGAGTGTGAACTTTGTGAAATCATATTCCTCTTCCTTTATTCCCTTTTAGATGTGAATAAGAGAAGTTGTGACTCAATTTCCATTGTCCACATATGCATTAACTTTTTTTTTGATGCATTTTATGTTATATATTTGGCATAGATTGATTCATCAAATAATATAGTTTCTATTATTTTTATGAATTATTATAAAAATAAGCCAATTTTTGGGATTTTAGCCTTTTCAAAATATTAATGATATATAATCATAGACAACTACCAAATACTTAAGAACTACTTCATCAATTTTTACTTTCTATATGGATTAAGAAATTTTAAATATTGTTTAATTATCTTTCTAAGTAATCTTTGTATCCATTTTATATACATGGAAATTTCTACTTTCTTTAGATAATATTTACATTTTATTGAAATCTTAAATTTTATTTGGTTTTTTATTCAATATCTATATGCTTATACTTTCATGAATCATATGTATTTTATTTTAAAAAAACTAAAAAATAAATTTGAAATAGATTATTTTTTATATATGTACTATTTTATTTACATTTTTTGGGAAAAAGGATATAATTATATTAATCAAAATAAATTACTTTCAATTACAATACTATGATTTCTAGATAGTGGTACAAATGAAAACTGCCTGCAAAGTATAAAAATCCAAAGAAGATTCACTTAATACCAATAATCACATAACACATACCAAGCAAAAAATTAAACCAAACTTAGAAGAAATAAATAAAGATGTCTCATGATAAATAAGCTAACAAATATATTTGAATTTATCTTAAAGAAAATATACCCACTTAGCGACACCCATACTCATAGTAATATTTGAAGCCCATTTAGCCAAGTAATCAATGACCTTATTCCATTATCAATTAATATGAAAAAATAGACATGATAAAATTTGGGAGTAGGACTAAGAATGATATCCTTAATTGACATATCTAACTTCCATGAAGAAATAAGAAAAGTCTCCTTATTCAGAAAAGAGATAGAATTTTTCTCAAAAATATTATCCTTCCACCTTAAATTATTTTTTTTTTCCAAAGTTATATATATCCAAACCCTCCATTTGAATATTAATATAAAAACCAAAAGAATATGTGTAGAAGAAATGCATAATTTCCATAGTTTTCATGACAAATCCCACAATATTAGATACACCTTCATTATTTTTAAGGATCCATTAGTATTAATTACAAAGACATCGAGAGGGTGAGATTCCATCAACCAATCATATTAAATTTCTTAGTAGTATTCATTCTAATTGTATTCTAAATGGTCTATCTAATACCTGCAAAGATCTAAATGTGTTTGTTTCAACGGGTATGTGTAGGATCATGATGGCCAAAAAGTGGCGATATGATGGGTATATGTAGGGAATGTGGTGATGACTTTTTTTTACCCAAAATTGATGAAACGAAAAGGATTTTTAAAGGAGAATCTTAGCATTCCACCAATATAAATTATGCTTTATTTTGAATTTAATAAATAATTATTATTCATTTTCTATTTGAATTACGACTAAAGTCCTGATTGATAGGCTGATTGAAAAGCATCTATAGCTTTTAAACGATATCAAATTTTTTGAATCCAAAACATGCGTCACATTATGTGATTCACATACTATAGGATTACAAAAAAATGTTTTAATTTCATGAAATTTTGACCATGTTAAGGTGGTCAGGCATACAAGTTTTTATATATTTTTAAAGTTGTAATAGAAAAATCATAATTAATTATTTACTTGGAAAAAATTACAAAAAAAAATATCAGGACATGAGTCCTCTAGTTATATCTAAAATATTATAAAAAAATATTATCAATTTATTGTGGTTAGGGTGGTCAGAAAAAAAAACCTACTTATTTTTTCCCTCAAATTTAAGTACTACTACATTGAAATTTCAAATTTTCATCAAACATATTTTTTTTTTTTAAATAGACATAGTAGTTTAGAAACTACATTAAATTTGTTACAAATTCTATTCTTACATATTTTTGAAATAATATAGATAACTTATTCAAATTTTTATGTCAAGTTTCCTAACTCTGATTTTTCAGAAATTTTCACCACTTAAGGGCCTATTTTTTCCATGATGATCCTACACATACCTCAACAATTTTCCTTTTTTTTTTGTGTGATCATTGGTCATCCCACAATAATGAGACCCAAACTCATGAAATCTTTCTTTTTTCCTAAAAAATACACATTTTTTAGAAAAAAATAATGATTTAAGCCTTAAGGGGATCCATCTAAACATTTTTATTGAAGAGGGTTAGATAAGACCCCTTTAGATTAAACCCAATTAAGTAGAACCCAAGTACCCTTAAATCATATCCACAATGGAGTCTCATTGGCACCTATCAAAATGCTAACAAAAAATCACTTTTTATTTACATTTTGAGAGATCAAATAAAATCATTTAGAAATTATTTTTTGTTAGTATGTATCCCTTATAATAAGATAAATCCAAAAATTATAATTTTAAATATTTTTTAATTTGATTATTATATTTATATGTCATTTTTTGTGAATATAGGTTTTTCACCAAATATCAAGGTATTTATTTCACACACTTGAAAAAATAGAAAAAATTTGTGCCCTAGGTATTAATGTCCTTGTTTCAAAAAATAAAATAAACTAGCAGTTCTGTGTAGAAACACACAACGATGAGCTGATAGGCAGAGATATACAAGAGAGGGAGGCGAGATGTGGGCAACAAGGCTAAAAGGCTTCAAAATTTATTGTGCCAGATGGAAAGAAGAGGAACAATGTAAGATAGAAGAATGAAGAGAAAATAGTCAATAAAACCTAATGTAACAAAACATGCAATGAATAACATAAATTATTTTATCATAACCAGAAAATGAAAGCCATATATCAATCAAGATTTTTTTCAATAGCCACTCGGTTGTAGAAAGCCACAATACAGGTCGAGCTATACAATAATAATTGACAAAAACTCCATAATCTAGACAATTTAATTCTTACATATATATATTTATATTAAAATGTGTGTAATATAGCATTAGGAAGATAACAATAATTAACAATACGTAATGTAAGTAAACATAGAATGAACAACATGTGTTATTTCATTCTCTTGCAACCATAAGCAGAAAATGAAACCCATAAAATAGAGCCTTTTCAACAACACCTTCTACAGAATAAAATAATATAGCTTAAGAAGCATAACTATAATTAACAATGCCTAAATGGAGGTAACATAAAGTGTATACAACATAGAGAAATTAAAGAAATGTAGTGAGGAGAAGAGAACCCTATGCAAAATAAATGAATGTGGGCTAATATAGAGAACAATAGTTAGTAATTTTTTTGATTTTTTCTTAACATTATCGCTTTGAAAATTGAAAAGAGACAGGCTTTTGAAGCAGACACCATTGAAAGCAATTTCCAATGCAACATAAGAGAAAGTGAATTAATATTAACTATTTTATTCCATGATAACCATAACCTGAAACATATGAATTCTATTTAAATCTTACGTCAAAAATATATAGATTTCTACATAAAATATATAAAATACAACACAATTAAATGAGTTGTGGTTTCCATCCTTCCATATTGGGGCATGGAGCTTAATGGAAAATCACCAAACCGCTGAGTAGGAATATATTGTCTTGACAACTCTAATCAAGGCTAGTATGAATTTTCATTATCACAATCAACATTGAGTATAGTGGTATCTAGTTGCCATATGACCAATGTGACTAATTTTGCAATTACTTCATCAAAATCACCATTATAGCTAGAGTATGGTCTGGGAAAATAACAAAAAAATGTTAAGCTTATTGAGGTGAACATCTGAATTTGATAGAGAATATGTAAATTAACAAATTTAAAGACCTTTATAATGTATACTACAAAATATACAATACACATGTAATGCAAGGTATGAAATAAGTAAAATTTAAGCATACTTGTGCATGCGCTACATTCTAGCAGTAAAGGAAGAAAACAAGGGGTGGTGTGCAACCTAGCACTTTGATAAATGATAGTAGGAATGCTTTGGCTGCTAATGAGTATAAATAAAATCATTGCAATCCACATTATGGTTTGAGTATGATTTGGAAGAATAAGAGTAAAGTGCATATATTAGTGCAGTGGTCATCTCTAATTGATACACAACTTGTAAACCAAGAGATGTGAAAGTTGATTATTTTATAACATACAATTTGCTATGAAGTTGTATTATGAGGAATGAAGTAAACAAAACTTAGACATACCTGGTGTATGTCATAGATTACACAGTCAACATAAGAAAACAACTCCCGATATCCACCCTACCGTATTGGGTCATGGAGTGTCATGCACTATCACCAAACCCCCGTGCAAGGAAAAATAAATTGTCCACCATTGGAATCAATGGTGAAAGAAATATTTAGGCCACTGCTTACTTAATCCAAGCTCTAAATTGAAATAACATAGCGTGCACAAGAGAACCCTATGCAAAATAAATGAATGTAGGCTAAGATAGAGAACAATAATCAGTAATTTTTTTGATCTTTTGTGAAAAGTATGGCTTTGAAAATTGAAAGGGCACAACCTTTTGAAGAGGACCCCATCAAAAGAAATTCCCAATGTACCCTAAGAGAAAGTAGATAAACATTAACTATTTTATTCCATGACAACCATAGCCTTAAACATATGAATTCTATTTGAATCTTATGTCAGAAATATACAGATGTGTACATAAAATATATAAAAATAAAACACAATAAAATGAGTGTAGTGTGCTGAACATCTATATTAGAGACAAAATATGTAAATCAGAAGATTTTAAGAGCTCTATAATGTATACTATAAAATATACAATACACATGTAATGTAAGGTATGAAATAAGTATAATTTAAGCATACTTGTGCATGCAGTACATTATAGTAGGTAGAGAAGAAAATGAGGGGTGGTGTACACCCTACCACTTTGATCCATGAAAGGAGTGTTTTCACTACTAATGAGTATAAATAAAATTATTGGAATCCACATTATGGCTTGAGTATGATCTAGAACAATAAGAAAAAAATGAAAATATTAGTATAGTGGTCATCTCTAATTGATACACATGTAAACCAAGAGATGTAAAAGTTGATTATTTTATAACATACAATTTGCTATGAAGTTGTAATGCGAGGAATGAAGTAAAAAATACTTATACATACCTGGTGTATGTCACAGAATGTATTGTCAGCATAAGAAACCAACACCCGATGTCCACCCTACCATATTGGGTCATGGAGCATCATGCACTCTCACCAAACCCCCAAGCAAGGTGAAGTAAATTGACCACCATTGGGATCAATGGTGAAAGCAATGTCTAGGCCATTGGTTACTTAATGCAAGCTCTAAAGGCATCGAAAGGTGCACATATGATGATTGTTTGGGTTGAGTATAGTTACAAACATGAAAGAAAAATTCAAATTTAGTACACTAAATGCATACCATTGGTAGATGATAAATCAATCAGGAAAAATAAAGACTTATAGAATTCATAACAAATTGCATGCAATGAAGGTGGAGTAGAAGAGTGGAAGCAAATAAAATGTAGGCATACCTTGTGCAGGGAATGAAATGGAAGATTGATAGAGTAAGGGAGGCCTTCTTTGCACTCTTCCACATTATGGCATCAAGTGTCGTGAATTATCAACAAACCTCGAAGCAGAGTAATTTTTTCTTCACAAACTTAAACTATATGTCAGTATATAGATTTGCAAGCTAAAGTGTTGTCAATGAAATATCATTTGAAACAAGCGAGTTTAGAAGTTTAGTACAACAAACATGTATCATCACTACAAACTATTTAGATAAGTATAAACAACTCTATAATTTGTAAATAATAATATCTAATATATGTGGAATAAAATACATGTTATAAACAGGATGCAGGTATACCTTTTGCAAAGAGCAGCAAACAATATGTGGAAAATTGAATACAATTATCTTCTGAAAACTAGAAATTTGATTAACCTGAAGTCACTATTCTCTTTTTGAAGAAATATATAGAGTTGAAACATTTTTGACAAAGAAATTACAATGTAATTACAAAAGAACAGATGGAAAGAATGAGATACAACCTTACCTTGTATACAAATAGAATGCAGTTTCCACTCGAACAACATCATGGGACACTTGTGAGCATAAAGGTATTAACAATTATAAACATCTATAGTAACAAGTAGAAATGTTGCCAATCTAAATCTGCTAGAATTTGAAATTATTAGAAAGAAATAATTCAAGTGTGATCACTATGGAGGCAAGACTATTTCAGTAAAGAACAAAAAGAAAATGATACCAAATTGAAATTTAGATAATGTATGTTTGTTGCTGGCAAGAAGGGGAAATATAAAGCAACAATTGAATAACAACTTCTCGTAATGATGTCTATATAACTAAAAAAAATTGAAATGCTGGGTAAACTGAACAGAAGTGGGAATGAAGGGTACTATGAAAGAATTGAGAAAAAGAGGAAAAGGAGAAGTGGTGTAGGTATCATGGAAAACAAAATGATTTCATGATGGTGGCATTGCAGACAATTGTTGGAGATGTTCCTCTTCTTTGATTTGAAGTGCATTGTATTTGTTGGAATACAACCTAGAATACTTATAGGTCAAAGGATAAAGATGGATCTATGTTTATTCCTTCTAGTGATTTAACATGATAGAGAGCTATGAATGCCAGTCCTTTCCTTTCTTTATTTCCAATATCTATTGTAGCTTTCTCTAGTGTTAAGCCTTGAGATTTATGGATTGTGATAGCCCAGGCCATTGTCAACGAAAGTTGTCTTCGGCTTCCTCATGTGATTGGAATAATGGGGATGAATATTGGATTCTTCTGATCCCATGCTAGCCCAATGTAGTTTTGGAAGTCAACAACAACATATTTAGGAAGTTGAGGTGGTTTAGTACCCCTGGCATATATAATAGCCTTCACTAAACCTAACGACCCATTCACTAGGCCAGCTGCCACCAAAATATTTGTTGTAAACATTAGCTATTGACCAATTGCAAGCAAGAGTTCAAGTTGAAGTTGTTCATTATTTCCATAATCAAGTGAATTTTGTTGGGAACATTCAACAACACTAATGTCAATTGGAACATTTAATTAATGTATCGTTTTCCTATTTTGTAAAGAAACCAAGCTATTAGTTGGGAATAAGTGGATAGCTTGATCAAAGTCCTGGTTTTTCTTAGATGCAAGCATGGATTTTTTTTGATTCACAAGAAGTTTCCAATCAGCTAGGGATGCCTCACAGTTTCTAATATTCATAAGGAGCATATGAATCTATTGATGTGTATCAGATTTCCCATGCTAGTGAAAGATAGTTTCAAGTGTAACAACAATATTAAAAGTGTGTCAAAGTGCCAATGCTATGGACCAAGAACTATAGATAGGCATGTCCATAATAGGGGGTAGTTGTGCCAAGTCACCCATGAGTATAATAGAGACACCACCAAAAGGCTACGAATGTCTTAGAGGGAATGCTTGCCACAATTGGCTATCTATTTTTAGCAGCATCTTGGGACCCAAGAAACTCATTTCATCAATTAGTATGTACTTAATATGCTTGAAGTCTTCTTGAAATATGGTCATATCTTTTATTGGTATGCAAAGAGCAGTATGCACTGTGGAGGCATGAACATTGTAAGAAACAACACCCGTTGGTGCCAAAACAAGCTAAGGGTTCAGTTTTTTACTTGACGATTGATTTAGCGCTCTTCGTATCTTGTCAATCAAGAATGATTTACCTATGCTAGTAGTTCCTTGAATGATCATATGAAGTGGAGGTGATGAGGGTGGTCCAAGGTGATGTTGTTCAATGATTCTCAAAGCAAGCTCATGTCTAGGAGATAGTTGATGAGAAAGGCATGGCGTGGCAAAGGGGAAAAGGTTGTGTTCAATTGTATGCAATTTGCTTGTAGAAATAAAATGTTCAAAAATGCTATGATGATTCTCTAGAACATGGTAGTTGTCCCACCTATGGTGCAGGTCAAATTCTCGTTGACCCAAGAGCTATAGCTGGTCAAAACAAACATTTTTTGTGGAACCAAGTCACAAGGACAACTCCCATTCATATTGATCTATATTTGGTGGAGACTATGCATTATCAATGTCGCTATCACTACCCTCCTCATCGGGAGGGGGGTCACTAAGTCTATTCACATGCCAAGCAACATAGCTAACAACATGAAGTGGCCTCCAATTTTATGTTATGCTTTCTCTTGTAATCCCTATGTTAGCCTCCACATTTTGAAAAGTTTTGTATATCAATAATTATGACCAACAAAATGTTTCATAGGCATCACTTTGTTCCAGGGGGATGGCCTTGAAAAGTGGGTGAACAATGATGCTTCCAGGTTGTGGGCGAGCATGCCAAGCTAGACATTTAGATTTTTTGTGATATGTATAGAGCTGTGCAGAATGAATAAGGGATATTGCCTCCATTTTAGGTGGTATTTGCATGTACGAATGAATATAAGCACTGGAAATCTCTTCACCATTGTCAACTATTTTCAACTAATGGAACATATGCCTGCTAACATTCAAATAAGAGAAATGTCGACTTGAGATGACAAGGGGAAACTTTTGCAGCATATGGCATGTTTCTTGTGCACCAATGTCATGATAAGAAACCAAATTCATCATGAGTTTCTAGTATGCAAGCAACACTTTATCCCCTGATGAATTTTTATTTGCAAGCCTTTGCAAGATATCAATGTAGATTTCATATTTTTTCTTAGACTTTGATGCATATTTGGAACTATAGTTCAGGATAATTTTTCTAGACAATACTAGCTAACAATCAACATTTTCTCACCATAGAGTAATCATCTTAGGGTTGTGGATATTAACACGCACATCATTTCTTGCTGGTTTCTATGATTTGTTTAACTCACTATAAATTGTCAATGTTGAAGATGGATGTCTATTCCCTGGACCTTTTTAGTGACATTGCAATTGTTGGCCTTTTTCCTTAGGAAAGTGTATTGAGTGCACTTGGTATGCCTTTGAACCATGTTTAACAACTATTCATAGTCCACCATTGGATCCATAGAATAAATTTGTGTAGTATTAAGTAGGCATGGGTCATCTAAGGCTGAGTGGTGGATCCTTGATATTAGCTACTCTAGGGAATGAGGGTTCCATGCTAAAACATAGCAATCAAAGAGTTATTTTGCTTGTTGAAGCTCATGTGGGTTTGACCAATCAAGCATGTATTTGGGGCATTTGGAAGCCACAAGAAACCATGTACATGTGCTAACCCACGATGTTGCCACTCATACCTATACCAATAGTCCTTTATGTGGAAAATTCCCTCAATAACCTCTTCGTAAAAAATAGTGAATCGTAGGTTCATGTACAAGGTTGTTATGTGCGGGTTTCACACAATGTTCTCTATGAAGTGTCTTTGGGAGTATGGAACATCAAATTGGGTATGAGGTTCAATCACCCTATGCAAATTAGACCATTTTGTATCTACAGAGCTTAATGTGAAGAAAAGAGTCAGTGTACCAAGCTGGTAGATCATTGCTGCAAGCTCTTGTTAGCTCTTGTCCCAATATGAGTGGGTTCCTTGCAAGGATGCACCAAAGTGAACAAGCTAGTTTTCTATTTGGGTGTCTACTGCGTCCCAAAGTAACTACCACAAAGCAAGAACCAACTTTTGGATTCTATCCTCCAAGTTTATTTTCATGAAAACTAATGTTGATTGTTGGCTTCGATGTCTCATTATTAAATTATAAATATAATATCAAACTATGACATGCCCCCCAAGTCTATTATCATAGTATCTCATCAAGTGCAAGGCATATTCATGTAAGTGAAGGGTGATCCCATAATAGTGGTTTACAATTTTTGGCCAAACTGGACACTGAAATTATTATTTTTAACTAAATCTTCACATTCGGGCACCTATAGCAGCTAAACTATGAGGAATTTGAAGATGGTGCAAACTAGAGTCTCATCAAATTTTGTCTGTAGATTCAAAAATAGTTTTTTCAAAATTTTTGGAATCAAATTGCACTTATTTTTCCATCTCCCACAAAAATAGATTTTTTTCAGAAAACAACATTTTTAAAAATTGATGCACACTGTATAACACAAAAATTTTTTTCCATGAAGGATAAAATTTTAATTCTTTCAAATTTAGATTTGTAACTCTAATATCTAGTGCTTCCAATTGCTTATATATTTTTTAATTGAATATTTTTTCCTTAATCAAGTTTCAAAGTCAAACAAATTACAATTCAAACACAATCGACTGTATAACGTGTAACTTTTTTTGTATATGTCAAAATTTTATTTTATTTTTTTTGTTGGATCAAGGACTTCAATATCTAGTGCACTCATATTTTTCAATTTTTTTTTTTGATAATCTTCTATTTTTCACATGTGAAGAACAAATAAATTCATTTTCGATGAAAAACCTATGTTTAATAAAACTTAAAAAACAAATATATAACAAAACCAAAACATATTAAAATTATATTGATTGGATAGCTTGTTCTGAGGAATACCATAATAATTTGAAATAAATTTTAAATGAATTCATTTGATCCTCCAAAATATAAATCAAAAGTGATTTTTTATCAGCATTTTGATAGGTGTAAAGGAGACACATTTATAGGTATGGTTTAAAACTAGCGAGGTTCTATCCAAGGGGGTTTAATCTAAGTTGATTTGATCAAACCCTCTTCAATTGGAATCCTTAAAATGGAACTTTTTAAGGCTTAAATCATTATATTTTCTAAAAATATGTGATTTCAGCTAAAATTCGTTCCTCTCAGGAATTATAAACCACTATTATGACAACACCCTGAACCTATATTACAATTCTTGATAGTAGTGGCATTGCCATGCCAGTCAGGAACAACGTTGGAAAATTCATACTTGATAACCCTTCTGTATTATATTCATTGATAGGGATAGAATCTATTTTAGGCCAAGGCAAAGTATTTGAGTAGTGTCTTTAGTTTGTAAGGAATCTCTAATAGCCTACAATTTTTGAGGAGGGTTAGGCATCAACAGAATAAATGATGACAAGTCTTGAATGTCAGCTTCCTCATCAACAACACTTTCTATAGTTGCCATTGGTTCATTTGGCTCATGCCTCAATTCTTCCATTATGTGTAAGAGATCAGAGATGTCATTACTTGTAGGAGGCAAAAAAATTAAAGTATCACAATCTATTGCAACATCACTATAGTACATGTCATTCTCAATTTTATAAATTAATGTAGCGAAGACATTATGTTTTTCAACATAGCAATCATAGTTTGTCCCTTGCATACCAATTCTTCACATAATGACAACTTCAAGATCATGCAACTTTTGTGGAAACAAAGTTGCAATGTCAATGATGTCTTGTGGGAAGCTTATAGTATGGCCACTATATTTATAATGGCCTCCTCTAGCATGGGTTACTTGTAAAATGGGAGAACCTCTGGCTATAAGCATTTCTTCAACTTGAGTAAGCTTTACAAGGATGGCTGGTTGTGGCCTTAGATCCATTTTTTTTTCCATGCTATATCTATGGACATCCTTTTCAGAAGAACAATGCAAACAAACAATGCCAATGTTGGATGTTTGGACTCTCATGCCAACATATCTCAGATTGCAAGTAGAAGAAATTTTCAAGTCCAAAAAAGCATCAATGCATCGGCGAAAGGATTGCATTGCTATGTGGAAAGGTTCACCAAACATGTTTCTTGAGGATGGGGTTGCTGAAGATGTGGTTGGCAATGCATGCCCAGCAAGGGGTTGCAGCAGTGTACAGTCGGGTACTATGGGAGCAATTTCACAATGATGGGTGTGGTTCAATGGCGAAGGGGTGGAAGTTGAGGGTGAGCAATAGTGATCAAATGTTACTGCCGAGCTTGCTTGCAATGGTAGTGTACCTAGTTCGGCATGGGCCATCAAGCCAGCTAGGTCTATGGCACTTCTCTTTTGCAAGTACTTGGCTCGCCGATCTACACTGTAAATTCAGTCTTTGTGGCGTGCATAATAAAGCTGGTTTCTTTCACACTTTTATGCCTTTCTACGATCTACACTTGATGTGGCATTGAAACCTGAAGAAGGTTGTGATTCCTACAACAATAATATTAACAACACAATAAAATGGTTGCAAAGAACAAGTTAAAGGGCAATGGCATAACTATAATGATCAACCTAATTGGATATGCAACAAAGTAGCCAAAGGCACAATAGGACCAATATGTATACATAATTGAATGTATTCATATGCATTGTATTTAAAAGTTCTTTCAAACTCCAAATAAAAAAAAGAATGCAAGCACTCAATCTCATTGAACCAATGGCTAATTCAAAAGGAAACGCATCAATTGCATTACTTAATTTGTGTATAGATAGGAATTAATGGTAACAAAATGCATTGAAAAGACTTCTTTTTAGGAGAGCATTATTAGTGTTAAACCATGTCGCATATACTAGTAATTTGTGAAGTATAATATGATGCATAGTTTAATACTTAAATACTCTTCTAAAAAAGAAGTCTCCTCAATGGTATCAGGTCATATATCTCCACAAATTTTTTCTATGCCATCAAACATGAAATGATTTTTTCTCATTATTGCAAATATACCACCTTGATACATACTTAAATACTTAAATACTCTTCTAAAAAAGAAGTATCCTCAATGGTATTAGGTCAAGTATCTCCACAAATTTTTTCCATACGTGATCAAACATGAAATGAATGTTGCTCATTATTGCAAATATACCACCTTCCATTCTAACAGTTACTTTTAAAACCTACAAGGAATAATAACCAAGGCATGAGTATTGGAATTATGCATTACATGAACATATGTAATTTTTTTTCTTGCAAATGCAAAACCATGGTGCAAGGTAAGGAGAATATAGAAAATAAAAAATACACATGCAAACAAAAAAAAATTGCTATAGTCACTTATTGAAAGTAATCAAGATAAACATATATGGAAACATGTCTACAAATGTATATATGCATATGCAATCTATGTTCAATGCAGAGTGTAATGAATGGAAAGTATGATGCACTATTTAAGGAAGACTGTAGTGCTACTGCAGCCTATCATTCTGCTTCGTCCCTTCCTTCATGACACTCTACATCCAAAATAAGTTCATATTTTTCATTGGACATGCATAAATACATATAAATATACATATACATATAGTAGAATGAAGGCAACAATTTCCAACAATTTATGTGTTTTGCTACCTGGAAATATAAGAGCATGTCTATGTCAGCTAAGAAAGAAACAATGAAATTAATCAACAATGAGGCAATGCAAAATAAAACAGACCAACGAAATACTCACTCTCCACTGTATAGTTATTACTAATACATCACAATCAACAATATACATCGGATGCATATCTAGCAATTTGATAGCTATAAAATACAAAGCATTATAGACCAGTAAAAGAAATTGGAAATTACAAACCTATACATTCACAAATAATTTCTACAATAGTGACCCATCAACAACAACCCAAGCATGTGCACATGTAAATGTATTTACAAATGTACCTATACATACGAAATGTTTTCAATGGAGAGTGAAATGAATGGAAATTGCAATGTACACTTTAAAGAAGAGTGCAACACTGCGACTTCCATGGTTGTGCATTGCACCTTCATTCATTCCAATGACCATCCATAAAAGCTTCACATTTTTCATTGGACATGCATATATACGTACACATAAACATATAGAAATATTACAATGAACACAAGACATGCTTGCAAACACCAAACCAAAATAAAATAAGATGTACTGTCCATCTTACCATCTTGTGAACACAATATTATTAGTGAACATTTATATATACAAACATATATACATATGGAATGAAAAACAACAAAACAAGGCGTACTCTCCACCCTACCATAGTGGGTCATCAAGCCCCATGGGCTCTCACCAAACCCCCGAGCAGTTCAATATAGATTGTACATCACTTTCATCAATTGTGGAAGAAATCCTTTTGATCACACATACCAGCCATCCTATGATTGCAACAATTCCATTTGAGATCCTTTAGGAAATAATGAATAATGAATAGAAAATTTGAAATGAAAAACCACAAAAGAAGGCCTTCTCTTCACCCTACCATATTGGGTCATGAAGTCCCATGGGCTCTCACCAAACCCCTGAGCAAAAACATAGATTTTCCATCAGTTCTATCTATGGTGCAAGCAATCTTTGTCATCACACAAGAAACAACTCCTTTTGTGAGCCTCTAACAAATAAGAACCTAAAAGGTATTCTTAGCAACTATTCCAAAAAATACAATCTAATGTCATTGATTGGATGCATATAGAGGGACTTCTTGTTTGGAAATATACATACCAAAGTAAATGTAGAAATGTATGTACATGACATTACTTGTAGACAATATTGATATATAGTTGAATGAGAACTTATAGATATAGATAGATAATGGTACATCTATTGGAAAGGGCAGATGGACTTCAACCTTCAAAGAAGCTCGCAATCTTGGCTCACAACTATTGAAGGGACCAAAGGTAGAGAAGAACACTAAACAATTCCTTATTGAAATTTTCAAACGCTTCTGCTATCTCTGCTCACATTTTTTAACAACAGGCATTGTCACAACCATTCCCACTACATGGACACCATACAAAAACAAATGTTGATGCAAAAAAGACAAGCTTCTATCAAGGTGCAAGTCCAACCATCTGCTGTGAAGTTTTTTATGAAGCTAGCATCAATATATTTTCTATTTCTTACATGGGGCAATAACTCCAAGAGGAATAGAAAAGTGTTGGAAATGACACTAATAATCAGAGTGATGCACATTATACATACCATATGTACAAATATCTATCTATGAAAAGCAAGCACAAACATGTGCATATGAGGAGAAATATTTTGAATACTATTTCACTTGTGGTTTGCAAGTTGGTGTAGGCTATATTGCTTGATCTCTATTAAAACACTATTTATTGTTCCAAATTTTGATAGGCTTTTGTTGAGCGAAGACTATATTTTTTTTTGAAGAACAAATATTGTTTAATCTATGGTCAACATCTCATGCCTATCATTTTCCAAGGATATGTTAGTGTAGTTTTTCTTTAATGGTTTTGTCTGCCTAGCTTTGTGGTGAAACAAATATTGTTTGATTTATGGCACTCATTATGTGGTTATGCCTATAATGTAGCAAAATAGTTAATGTTATATAGGTTACATCTCATTGCATTAGGTATTGTTGATTATTGTTCTTTGCAATGGAACAAAATAGTCAATCTTATATGCTTTTTGTTAGCTTCCATTGGGCATTCTTGATTATAGTTTTGTTGCTTAAGCTATATTGTTTCATTTTGGAGAAGGTGTTGCTTGGTAGGCTGTATTCTTTCCATTTTTGAGCAGGTTGTTTTGAGAAAGGAGTGTTTTCTTGTATCATCTGTTTGTTACTATCAATTTTTGATGGATTTCTCTTTAATGTTTGCATTTTTTTGGGTATGTTTACAATAGAGTAATATATATATATACATATATACATATATACATATATATACATATACATATATATACATATATATATATACATACATACATACATATATATATATATATACATATATATACACATAAATACACACACACACATATACATTATTTGAATTTCCATCAAGACATTGTATGCAAAAGGTTGGATTGTTTGTTATAAAAAATATTATTTCACTATTCTTAGCATCTTTTGGCTATACTAATTTTGAGGTGTTGTAGAGAAAAGACTATATTGTGTGTGAAAATGACTATTATTTGGTTTAAGGTTCGCACATTGTGTGTATGGTTTTGCATGCATTTGCTAGTTGTCATTTTTCTTGTGTTCCATGGCTTTCTCCATTTGGGGTGGTCTAGCAACTAAAAATATTCTACTTTATGAATATACTGGTTTGTGAATAGAAGCTTATCCAAAATTGATTTTGAACCTAAACCCATCACAAATAGAAACAATATAACCCTCAGAAGAGCATACTATTGAAAATTAATAGTGAAAAACACATCAAAAAATATACTCATTTCTGAACGAAAGCTTTTAGCAAATTGAAACAATATAGCCATGTGAACAACACTTTCTAAAAAATAATACAATCTAGCAAGCATATTCACTGAAATTTCATAGCCGATGAATGCACTTGCACCTTCACACAAGCTTTCCCTCTTCATTCACAACCACCTTGAAGAACAAAACAAACCCATACAATGACACCTAATAAGGGATTTTTTGAAAATTACAGAGTCGTGCATGCAACATAGAATATCTTGACAGAGTATTGTGTACATATATAGGTGTATCATGTATTTGTGTATGTAAGTATCTATGTCTCGATATCGATGTAATACTTTCCAAGTTTTTTTTGCTACTGCTTTGAAATCTCTAATGATAGTGCCAAGTTGGATATGGATGTCTATTGTACTTCACTATAATGTTTTTTATGTATGCCATGGAGCTTAATCCAGAGACCATTGTTGAATAATGCTTTATTAAGAATACCCTAAACTACTCTAGTAGTTTGGTGAGTTTTAAATGCAAAGTATTATTGCAACCATTTTCAATGTATGTAGCACATACAAGAAACCTCTGTGACATTGTCTCATTTATGGTGAGCAGTGTGTGGCACATTAATCCAGGTAGCAAGTGGAAGATGTGTTATAACTCTAGCCAACATATTTTGTCAACCTCCCATACATACACTAGGAAATTTTTAGATACACTGGTCAATTTTTAGATACACTAGGCAATTTTTAGCAAGGCATTGTTTGGTGTCATTCTTTTGCTATACCTAATATGAGAGCCATGAGTGATGAGGGTAAGATTTTGTGAGGATGCAAGCTAGATTAAGCTCTTTGCAACTTTTGTGAAGGTGCTTGTAGGATTTTTTTTTATTTTTTTTGAATGGACAGATGGATGCAAATGCAAAAGGAAAGTGTCACCTATGATAATATTTTGCCCATTTTTTTTTCAGAAAACTTAGCAGGAAGACGTGTGTTTGAAGCAAGTGGGAAGAGCTCCATGTTGAGAACCCTTTGTGAATCTTCTTGATTTGTGGTTAGCGCGATGTACCACACTAAATTGCTTGATTTATGACAAGGTACTCTTGATTATTTCAAATATCTTGCCTCATCTATTGTTTCGGTTTTGTCTGCATCGCTCTGCATGGATTTGATACTGTGGTTTTTTTTGGGTTTCGTATATATGTATATATATGTGTGTGTATATATATGCACATATATATATGTGTGTATATGTATATGTACATATATATATGTGTGTGTGTGTGTGTATCTATGTACACCCTTACCAATATTCCTTATTTTGTGGTTGATAGTCTATTCCAAGCTATATTGCTTCATTTTCGAGAAGTTATTGTTCATCACTTGAAGTATTGATAAGCTATTCTTCACAAAATAATATATAATTTCTAAGTACACAATATTACCTCATTTTTGGTTCGCCATTTGTGTCTATGGTTTTCCATGTATTTGAGGCTGTCAATTTTTTATGTGTTTCTATTTATGGGTTCCATGTTCTGGCTATGTTTGCAGGATTGGGGGAAGAATGCATACTAGTGACAATCAACAAGGAGTGGTCTATTTGAACCAAGTGGGAAAAGATGCATGCCAGTAATATCATTTGCCACATTGTTTCATTTGCGGTCTATGGTTTTTGGAACCCTATATTGTGTAATTTGCAATAAGGAACTTTCAATTGCTTCAAATTTTGATAAGCTGAAGAAACAAGTATATTTTTTCAGTGGGCTTGTCATTGTTAACTTTTGGCAAGATGTTGTTGAGTAGGCTAAACTATATGAATTTTTTGATAGGGTTTTGTTGACACATAAGTAAATTTCAACCCCAGTTTATTTTTGTGACTCTTTGTGGGTTTTTTGTTTATGGATTTTGTTTATTGGTTATGCTTCAAATCCAATATAATTGTCCATGTTATGCAGTTTTTCTTGGTTTCTCTTTTGTATCTTGGGGTATATTGTCTCATCCTAAAAAATGTGATGTTGACAAGTCTTCCAATTCTCCTTAAGGTGCTATATTTGTTGGCTTTTGTTTTGTGGTTATGGCTGCAATGGAATAAAATAGTTAATCCTATACACTTTGTGTTAGATTCCATTGAGACTTCTTGATTATTGTTCTCTTGCTTTAGCTATATGGTTTAATTCTTGAGAAGTTTCTATTGAAAATCCTCTATTATCTCAATCTTTAATGACATTCCGTAGAGAGAACAATATATTTTTCAATGGGTTTGTGACCATCAATTTTTGGTGAATTTTTCTTTAAGGTCTATGCATTTTGTGACTGTGGATTTCCACCAATTTGTAACATAAACAATATTCATCAAATACCATGTTCCTTTTCTATTTGTGGTGCATCTATATTGTTTAATAAAACAAGATAGCCTACCCAAATTCTTCAAAACCCTCTATTATTAGTAAAAAAGTAGAAAAATAAAATGGTCTCAACAACACCTTCTCAAAATTTGAATAGCCAGAAAATGCCAAGAATTAATAAAATAACATTGTTTATAAAAAACAATACAACTTTTTGCATACAAAGCCTTGAGGGAAATTTAAATTATGTGTGTATATGTGTGTGTGTGTGTATGTCTAACAACTGACATGCAAGATGGGTGGATATCCCCTATTTGTGTGAAATTTGGTCAGAATTTTTGTCGGCCTTGCCATGTTTTGAAGTTAGTTGAGTCAACATATATGCGCTTTCAAAAAAGCATCATTGTAAATTCAACAAAGCAACTATACAGTCTATTCCATTTACAAAAAGGCATTGTTGACTGTAGGTCTATAGCCCAGATTATAACCAAAGATAAAGTATGATAGCCAACAACACCTTACAAAGTACAATAAGCACATCAGCCTCTTGGCCAACCATCAGCCCTTCTATATCACAACATTTCCAGCAGCCGAGGGAAAGGTTCTAGAGGTGGTTGGCGCACGTTGGGAAGCTATAGAACAACTATCAACAATGCCTTGTAAAAAAAACATAAATTGTATAGCAATACAAGCATGAACACAAATTGAAAGACTTCAATCACACAATCATGATTTCAACAAAAATGTACAAAGCAATTTTGCAATCCATCTGCATTCAATAGATACGACGACTATCAACAAGTCTATAATTACCATTGGATAGTGCATAGGAAATATTCAAATAAAAAGAAAGCTATATGAAACTCCGGTAAAAAGAAACACATGTAAATAGCTAAGCAATGGCTACTCCAAAATAGCCAGTAGACAAAGACATGAAAGCCACATAAATATGTCAAATATAAACAAGCCACACTATACACTAGTAAGGCTACAAATGCAAGCAAAGCATGTTTGAAGTTTGCTCAATGCACATGGGAAACAACCAATAGAGATGGAAGGAACATAGAATAAACAAGGTACAAACTTACAGGATTGGGGCCTAACAGTTGTTGTGCAGCCTCAGGAAAGCTAGAGTCAACCAACATTATTGGAGCTGCTGTTTGTAAAAGACAGAGCTACAACACCAATGGCTTACCACAAGTTCTATTGTGACAAGAATACAACAGCCAAAGATTCAATTAAACCATCAAAAACTAACAAGGTCCATTCTCAATTTTTAAATAGCAAACCTTTCTACATTCCTATTTTTTTCTTGGCACATCTACAATATAATCAAAACAAATAATATTAAAAAATGCACATTTACATATATGTCCATAAATAATTTCAAAAACAATCTATATTCTTCCAACACAACCAACCTATAACATATGCTCTCCACCAATGCGATCAATGGTGGAATCAATCTTCCATATATCAATAAAAATAAAACTTATCATTCCAAGAATGATCCAAGCGAAAAATAACATATGAATCACTATATACCAATATTGTTTGTATCCACTATGACATTGATACATATCTACACATAGGGGAGG
This sequence comes from Sequoia sempervirens, assembly GCA_007258455.2. Lineage (NCBI taxonomy): Eukaryota > Viridiplantae > Streptophyta > Pinopsida > Cupressales > Cupressaceae > Sequoia > Sequoia sempervirens. Next base: position 696,942,506 of record VDFB02281492.1, read on the forward strand.
AAATTTTTTTTGATTCATGTTGTATGTTCTATGGCCATCATTCCAATATGGAATTCTTCATCATTATACTCTAGCCTAGGCCACATCCTATCATTTTGAATGACGCACCGTAAGAATGCTATATTGTTTCATTTTGAGATAAGCTACTATTGAGAAGAGGTTGTATTGTTTCCACATCTAGGAGAAATGAATTTCTAATTGATGCCCTTTTTTCTAACCATCATTCCAATATGGAATTCTTCATTGTTAGACTCTAACCTAGGATACTTTGTATCATTTTGAACAAGGTGTCATGAGACTGCTATATTGCTTCAATTTCAGATAAGGTCTTGTCAAAAAAGGTTGTATTGTTTGTTAATATCAATATTGTTACCAAACTCAACAATGGCTTCTAAGAATAGTAACCTATATCTTAAGTGTGACATGAAAGATCTATTTTACCATTGATAAAAGTAGTGGACAATGTATCTTGTTGCTCAGGGGCTTACTTTCAAATTCTTCTTGAAATGGAGTAAAACAATTAATCTTATAGACATTGTGTTACATTCCATTAGGCATCATTGATTATGACTGCTTTATAAGATTATTTTATGCATCTAATACCATACATGTATATTTATCCAGATAGTCCAAATGAAATGAGTCAAGATGATTGTCAAGAGTGCCTTTTGGGTAACAACATTAAAACACTCCATCAGCCAATATGGTAGGAGAGAAATCATGCATACTTTTTTTTCTTCTAGATATTGCATCTTGACATATGCACCAAGTATTGCTAAATTATAGCTACTTCATTCATCCCATTGCAACTACAGATAAAATCATCCATTATAAAATTATGCATTATAAAATATAGAACTTTTATATCTCCTTATTTACATATTCTCTATGAAATAGATATGATCACTGCTCTAAAATTCACACTTTGTATACACAAAATATGTATATGGTCTGGAGTTTCCAATAAAAGTTTTACATAAGGAAGTAGGTGTTATGTTTACCTTTGTGTTGCAATGGATATTGTGGAATAAAATACCTAATGCTATGTAGTTCATTCTATCTTTCCATAATCACCACACTAAACTCCACACTTTTTTGTTATTCTTGCAAGCCATAGCCTAGTCATAATGCAACAATTGATAAACTAATGTGTTACAAAAAACCTCTTAGAATAATGATAGTGACTAAAAAACTAGTAACAATGATCAAATTGAAAATAAAATCCCAATGCACTTATTTTTTGATAGCATCTTCTTCTAAATGCCAGGGTCTATCAATCTTTCCTAACACTCCATCCATAGTACACTACATTTCAAATACACATACATATATACATCTAGGTATATATACATGTATACACACACACACATATATATACACATATATACACACAAAAATCCACATACATACACAAATATATGTATATATACATATAGATATACATACATATTTATAGATACATATATATATATATACATATAGATATACATGTATATATATACGCATATATAGATTTATATACACATATATACATATATACATATAGTTACACACATTATATGATTTTCATGAATTGGGGGTCATCATAATAACAACTACCCTTTTAACACCTCAGAGAACAAAACAAATGTTTGGGTAATTTTCAATAAGGAATTGTTTGGTGTTGCTTTGTTGCTATACCTGCTATGAGGGCCAAGAGGGACACCAGTAAACTTGTGGGGTTGTAAGCTAGATTAAGTTATTTCCAACTTCTACAAATGTGGCTAGAGGCTATTTTGTCTTTTTGCAAAGGCAGATGGTTGGAAATGCAAAAAAAATGTGTCCCCTGTGATAATATTTTTCCCTTTTTTTGCAAGAAAGTTAGCAAGAAGATGGGTTAGAAGTCTAGATAGATTTTCCATTAGCCTCCCAATTTTTTTTTGTCTTCTGATGGCTATGGGAAGTTGGCGTCCGTAGTTGCTAGCTACTTTCGAAAATAGAGTTCATATATATGTATGTATATATATAGATCATTTCTCCATGTGGATTGATGTTTAAACCAATATTGTTTAATATATCGCTTCCGTTTTGTGGCTATGGTTGGAACAAAATAAAAAAATTAATGTTGTTGATTCAATATTTGGCTACATTAAGTATTATTAATTATTGTTCTCTCTTTTACACTATAGTGGGTGTATTTTAATATCAATATATATATATATATGTATACACACACACACACACACACACACATATATATATATACATATATATATAATATATATATACATATATATATACATATATATACACATGTACATATATACATATATACATATATATACACACATATATATTTTCATAAGGTTTGTGTTTGATGTTTGTGCTTTGTGGGTGTGTTTGCAATGGAATAAAATTATAGAGGTTGTGGAGTTTTTGTTGATTGTTATTGTATAGCTCGGGCTATATTGTGGCTTGTTGCATGTGGGTGGTTGTTGAAAGTAATGTTGTTTCATTTATGGCTTTCATTTTTTGGTTATGATTGGAACACAATAAAATAATTAATGTTCTTTATTCTATGTTTGGTTACACTAGGTATCATTAATTACTGTTTTGTACCTTAGGCTATATAGAGTATATTTTAGTATCAAT
>VDFB02281492.1:696945236-697038206 GCA_007258455.2 Sequoia sempervirens
GTTTAAAATTTTGTATTAGTGAAAGTTGATATAGCTTGCATTTTTGCATCTAATTTCATTAAAAATTATTCAAATCTACATTTGAATCTTAGATACAGATAATAAAATGCAAAAAACATAAAAATCAACTAAAAAATCTCAAAATTTTGAAAAAAAATCCCTACTGGGACTCATTTGCCACTTTGGGCAAATCAATCCCTCAACAAATTCTGAATTGCATTTTGTAGAGTTAAATTTACTATTTTTAAGCTTTTGTTTGTTGCTTTTTTGTTTCAGTTTGCCTAATTTTGGTTGCATTCAAATAATTATAAGTAGCACAATTTACATTCATTGCAATTGTGGATAGAATAAGTTTCTTGCAATTTTCAATTTCAACATTAGTTCATAGTTCAATTAGATTATATTACATTCAACATTCATTAGAAAACAAAAACTAAAAAACTAAAAAAATTAAAAGAAACAAACAAAAACATGTTCACCTTAGAGAAAGCATATCATTTAATCTCTTTATTAGAGATGACTTGGACATGTTAGATGAATCCCTTGATGACTTCATCTCACCTAGATCATCAACTAAAGCTTTGACACAAGAGGATGCAAGCATTGACAATCATGACAACCACAATTGTTTTTCTCCCAATACCTCTCCTCTTAGTGACGAAGGCATCTTGGTAATAGGAGATACAATCATTGAGAATCATGAAAATCTTGCTTTTCTTCCCTCTTGGAAATACATTATGACACACAAAGCTAAGATAATGGCCACTACTTTACCTAGTCTCCATTCATCTCCCAACAACTCCCCTACTTGTGAGACATTTGCTTTAGTGAATAAGGATACAATCATGAATGACCATGAAAAAAACATTTGTGTGGAGGATATTTTGATATTAAGAGATCCAATAATTGAGAGCTATGAAAATCCTACCTCTCCTACTTGGGAAGATATTGTAGGATATGGGGATGCAAACGTAGATAATCATGACAATCAAACCTTTCCTTCTCCTAATATCTCTTCTAGACATGAAGAAGATGGTTTAGTGTTAGAAGATATCTTTATTGAGACTCGTGAGAATATTTTTCCTCCTTTTCATGATGCCACTACCATTGGGGAAGACCTATTTGAACAAAAAATTACAATCATTGGTAACCATGAAACTTATAGTTATCTTTCTCTTGATGCCTCTCCTATTTGCGATGAAGCTACTTTACAACATCTAACCACAGAATGTGTTGAACCTCTTGTTTGTTACTTTCCTCAAAGCTCTCCTATGGCACAAGAGAATGAGACCTTAGAGAAAAAAAAGGAAATTATGGACATCACTAAAATTTCCCCCTCTCCTAATATTTCTCCTATTGGTGAAGAATATATTATGGTGTTAAAAGATCCAATAGATGAGAATCATGAGGAAAACATTATTGAACAAGAAATTTTCATCATCCACATGCAAAAAAATATAACCATTGATAACCTCCCCAATTGTGATGAAGTTATTTTAGAGGAAACCACCTTTGAATGTCATGAACATCTAGTTTTTTTCTCTTCTAAAAACTCTCCTACTAGGGAAGGTACCATGGTGCAAGAAAATGACAACATTGACACAATTCTTTCAAACAATAATAATATGACTTCCTTAGATGAAGACGATAAAGCGAAATTAGACTCCTCTTCACTAAGAGATCATGAAACTATAGATAATGTTTTTGACATTATGCACATTAGATATCCCTTAACACCAACCACACATGTTGAACCCATACAAGAGATGGAAAAACAAAAACAAATTGAAGAAGCCACAAAGCTATTGGAAGATACTTCAGAAACCTTTGATTTCATACCTATATTCATGGGAAAATACAATATCATAACAAAAGAGTCTAAAATGGGAAAAGAGAAATTGGTAACGGAAATACAAAATTCAAAACCATTCACTTCAACCACTTTAGAGGAAATGAAAACATACATGACAAACATTGATGAGGTTGAACAACCACCGAATCTGAAAGAAGTAAAAAATCATTTTGGAAGAGGTTTTGAACTTATGAAGCAACTTGGGAAAGGATGTGATAGAACAAGGTATCCATGTCCCTATAGAGCCTAAAACACAAGAAATGACTAATGATCTTGGTTATTGTCCCTCAAAAAAAATCCTCCATTCAATGTCAACACTATCACAAAAGATTCTTCCAAGACAAATTTAACTTTGATGCATCCAAAACTGATAGATATTTCATTAAATATGTTTCAAATTAACACCTTGATTACTCACCATAATAAATAACCTTAGTTTTTTCTCTTTTCCATGCAATTTTCCATGCAATAGTTGTCAGATCATAGTATACTCACTATTACATGTTTTACATTCATTGCAAGTTATTCCCTTTTTTCAAGGAGCAACATATCATCATCCATTCTAGGCTCACCTTTGTCCTACACTAAGTGGGGGCAAGGGGGTTAGGAAGCATTATCCTCGTATGTCACCTATTATTGTCTCTTTTGGCTAGTTGACCACCTTTCATGTATATATAGGAGCAAGCTTAGGATGCGGATGGCATGCCTTAAGTTGGCTCACATGTGACATACTTATTCATGATGTAGTTCAATTGAGAAACATATAACTTGGCATAGGGCTTTCCAAGTTGGCTCTCATGTCTTCTTTCATGTTAGCATTTATCATTGGCTACTTTAAAGCAATTACTCATAGTGATGGTATAGCAACTGCTTTAAAGTGGGGGCATACATAGATGACATCCTTTGGAAAAATTTCATGATGTGATTTTTATTTTTTCTTGTGATGTGTCCTCTTCTTGGTGGTGTCATTTGGTTTGATGTCACTCAATAGTGTATGATCTACTAACATGGCATGATGCAAACAAGGCATCCCCTGGGCAACAATATGACACTTTTGGCTTGTCCTCTCTTTGAGACATTAGCCACAATGCTCCCTGGGAAGGAGACCATTACATGAACAAAGAAAAATCCCCTTTAACAAAATTTTCACATGAAAAAATCATTTACAAAAAGCATTACATTGTGGTGCCTTATCAAATTTATTAGGAGCATAACTTTGGTACATGGTTAGTATGATGCGAAGCTGACATACTGGCATGAGTTTCTCATTATATGATGGGAAGTCGACACACTAGCATGAATTTCTCACTAAACCACTTCTTTGGGAGAATTCACCCCATAGACAACTTGATGTTCCATGGCCCCAGAGTGAGCACATCTTTGTTGAAGTTTGATCCACCTCATTTTTATTTTTACTCATTTTTCTTTCTTTTAGTTATTGACATTGCATGTTTGTGTATCTTATTTTTTTGCATATTATACACCTTGTGTGTGTCCTTTTGTGCTCATGTCGGTTTGACTTAGGATCTTGGATCCTAGGGGGCTTGATTGCCTCCTATATCTTTGTTATCCTAGACCATCTACATTGGTATGATTGGACCCCTCTTGAATTTCTACTTCAGTGTGAGTTTAAAGCAAGCTCATCCTCTCACTAAAGTGGGGGCTAAATGTAGTGTTGAAAAATGTCATCGTGTACATTTTTCACACTTGATTTGGGAATAATTAATGATAAATTGGACTTAATGTCACCTTGATCTAGTGTTGTGATGTGTTTTACACATCCACATTAGGTCTTGGGCCCTTTTTAAGCTAAATTAACTTAACTTTGCCTTAGTTTAATGTTTTAAAGTGTTTTTATTTACACCTTCACATTAAATTCAGGAGGCTTGTAAATCAAATAGACCTAATCTAGTGTTGTAATGTGTTCTACACATTCACATTGGATTTAGGACCCTTCTAAGCTAAATAGACCCAAGTTTTCCTTAATTTACTGTTGTAAAATGTATTTATTTACACTTTCACATTGTATTTTAGGCCCTATTGTATTCATGACATTTATATCATCATTAATAGGACCCTATGATCCCATATTATGCATCTTGAGGTATATTTCAATAAAAAAACTTGACAATATCAACATATAAGCTTAATTTGCACACTCCCCAACATTTTAGCAAGCAAAATAGGCCCTATGGGAGCCATTCGCCACTTTGGGTGAATGAGTTCCATCTAGGTGGCACTGATTCACCTAGGTTTGTGAATGAGTCCCATTTGGCCTATTTTCACAGTTTGAGCAAGAAAAAATGGGTTTTAAGTTCAAGTTCCTTCTATGTTGGCCTTTTGGATCAAATAAATGGTCATTTGAGTGCATTTCCTATGTAAACAAGCTTTCAAATCATTATTTTACATAATCCCACGTGATATCAAAACAAGCAAGCAAGAGTTAAGCATTCCAAGTCTTCACAAGGTCATCAAGATAGCTTTCAAGATCAATTTTAAGGCATTCAAGGGAAAAAATCTTCATCAATTGTTGTAGCAATTCAATATCCATCATCATGTCAAGCATATCAAGCATCAATCATGTGATTGAGCTAGAGTTTTGATGTAACGTTGAAGATCCAAGATCATGCATTGTTCTACACCTATTGTTAAGATCCAGATCTACATCCTTCATGGCCATTTCATGTTGAGTGGCAGACTCACAAGACATCATTTACAAGACATCATTCAAGGTACCATTTTTAATGTTTCATGTCCTATATTTCATGTTTCATTTTCATTATTTCATCATTTGGTTTAATTATCTAACAATCATCAAGTTTTTCTTCTCTTTACATGTGTGATTGCAAATATAGGTGTCTTGGAGATTGAAGGATCATTGAATATTAGGTTACAAGCTTGTTGGAGTTTTCTTGCCATTTGCAAGGTCATAATCTTCACTAAAAGGTCATCTATAGACCCGAAATAAGAATTTTGAATATAGAAACTTGTAGAAGCAGAAAGAGAAGACACTAAAGACTAGATTTAGACCTTGAAGTTCTAGAAAATCCAAATTGGACTCATTCACCACAAGTGGCGAATGAGTCCCACTATAGGTGTTTTTCAAAAATATTTGCATATTCAGATACCCTTTCGTCTGAAACCTGCTCTATGTAAGAAATCAAAACTGGGACTAATTTTCCTAGAATGGCAAATGAGTCCCACTAGGTCAAAAAGGTAGAATTTCTAGCATTTCAAGACTTCTTCCACTCATATTCAAGTTTCTAGGTGCACACCCTATTTTATAGCTTTATGTTTTGTTTCATTTGCATCTCTAAGTCATTTAATTTAAGTTTTCATTCAATTAGGGTTTTGCATTTCATTGTCATTTCCAAGTTTAGACTCGGTGGTGAACCCCTCATTAGATCATATTCAGCCCCTAGGACAACCCTCTTGCAAGATCTCTTTCTCCTTTGCATTGAGATCTCAAGGGTTTATTCTTTAGTGAAAGTGAAAATTTCCCCTTTTAGGTACCTAAACCCTAAAGGTAGAAAGGGCCACCAATTTTCTACCTTTCATAAACAAATACAATATTATCAAAATAATCAAATAACCATAATCCATAATAAGGATTCAATATGAATACAAGAGTATGTTCATATGAAATAAATAGGTAGATACACATAAGATAAGCACATGTACAATCAATGTGGGATAAACTACAAATTCCCAAAGTAAACATGACCAAAATAGTAGTAAAATGATCTAAAAAGGAAATTTTAATGTAATATACCCCATGCACAAAAACACCCCCTTAAGTGCAATATAGGGAGGAAAAATAAAAGAAAAAAATACTTCAAAATATAGGTCCCAACAACAAGAAATGGTGAAGTACTCATGAAAAAAATTCTAATATAAATGGAGGGAAGGAGAAACCTCATAAGAAAATACTCCTCTCCAAAAGAGAAAACATGAAATTGACTAAGAATCCTTCCAAAAATTTGTCCTTGAAAGATGAGAAATATGAAGATAAACATTAAAAACTCCACTAAAGCATGAAGAATCCATAAACAATTTCCAAAGAATAACTACTATACTACTAGAACTAAAGAACCTCAAATACAATAAAAATGAAAATTAGGATCAAATAGGAAAAAATATACATGAGTGACCAAAATGACACTACTCAAAAAATGCATAGATTTTAATTGAAGAAACAATCTAATAGTTAATGATACAGATGGTACAACAAAAAGTACTAGTATTTTAAAAAATGTTGATCAAATTAATGAGATAGAAGGCCATCTCCATAAATAAAAAAAATACAAGAGTGTATATATAGGATGTGTTCCATCACATCAAAATGTATGGATAACTAGCCAATACATCTACCTAGTATATAAGAACAAAAAAATAGATATTGTAATATCCACCTCTTGGGAAATGTAAAATTTTCCACTCAGGCACTACAATTTTTTTCATATTCAATTAGCATCACTACCAACTAAACCGACCAAGCATCTTCATTTAAATTTGAAGTACTAACTACAAAAGTTCTTCATTCATCTTGGTGACAATAGATCAACATCACTACATATATACTTACAAAAAAGTGTTAAGCTCATACAACTAGGGTCATTTCTAGACAAAAACCTAAACCTTGAGGGTTCATGGTGACCCTACCTAAGTATCACCTCATGGGAATCAGAGGCTTCATACTTCGCCTACCTATATTAGATGTTGAACACCCAAAATACCGAGGCGGGGGCGAATTAGTATTGTATATAAAGAATTAATTACAAACCATCTGATTAACAAAGTCTATCTAGCTACTACAATAAATGAAAGCATGAAAGGAATCACAAGATCACATAACACATGAACATCAGGTTTTTTGTGTGGAAAAACCAAAAAGGGAAAAACCATGATGAGGATTAGCTCACAATATATTATAACCAATCATAAGATATTACAATGACTCACTATCAAGACACACTATCCTTATAAGCCTCACAACTAGAATTAGATACAAAAAAAGTGGCTACATAGCTAGAGTGTGAATTGATACAAAGTGCACCTTCCTTGTGTTGAATTCAGTTCCTTTGAAGCTCTTAATACAAAATACTACTTTGCTTAGTAGTCACTCAACAATAATTTTGTACTTATTTTGATCTCACACATCTAAATTTGCATATTCACACAATGGAAAATCTCGTGTACATCATATTACATATCATCTCTATATACAACTCAAAAATTTCCTACATATATACCCAATTACATTCGCATACAACAATTAGGTCAGCCTAATTATTAGTAGCCCTATTTTAATTCAAGATAGCTTTGTCAGCTCCACACACAATTCAAAAACATCTTCCTGCTCAGACCAAATGTGCAATACTTGATTTAGGTTAGCATGGACCTCAAATAGGTCCTACTAACATCCGTAATGCATACTTATTCTTTACAACACATAACATGAATTAGGTCAACCAAGAATTAAAAATAAGCCAATTGATCACACACTAATGATCCATCTGATCATATAAACACTCACCATCTGGAGTATATATAGTAATGAGACCTGTGAGAAATCTCCCAAAATTGCTAAATCTTATTCTCAACACTAAAGGAATGTTGACCATATTACACCTACCCAATCATAATGTATAAGCAAAAAACTAAATGTCAAACTTTTGTCACTTGTAAATTTCAACCTGTTTACCCAAAATAGCTGAAATCTTGATAATAGATGTACCAAATATTAAATAATAACATATTGTAACCTCTTGATTTGATCTATTTATATGAGAAATTTTAGACAAAAAAACCAGATTAAAATATATACATTTTGTTCACCAGATTAGGGAAATTTGTCAACAATTGATGTTGGCATCAATGACAACACATTCAAAGGGTTCCTTCTTCATTCTTTCAACAATCTCCCCCTTTTTTATTGTTGGAAACATGTGCCAAAAATGAATCTCCAAAACTCAAAACATACACTAGACCAAAAAACTTCAAGCATACATGATCTCCCCCATTAAGCATCATCTCCCCCTTTGTCTGATTTCTCAAATCACCTTCAAAATTATACTCAATTGTTTTCCATTATTTTCAATTTTTCACCCCCTTTGACATCAAGGACAAAGAGTGTACTGGTAACACACATGTGTAGACTCTCAAATTTGATGTATATGTACAAAAAACAACTAAAATATACTGACTCCCCCTTAGGGAGCTATCCCAAAAATTTGATATGACCATATGTACAAGGAAAATTTGAACACAACTAAAAATGATGAAATAATATACAAGTGAAATATTTTCACCTGGAGAAGGAGGCACCTTCAAGCTCCTTAAGGATTTCTTGCCATGTAAATTTTCCTTCAATCCAAATCTTTATGGATGCAGCAAGTGAGTTATATAATGATTCCAATTTTACTATGTTCTCCTCACCCTCTTCTAGAGTATTTGGGTTTGGGTTTATCTTTGCAAGTTTTTCAACTTTAGCAAGAGCACTAGATACTTGCATATCCTTTCACTTCACCAAGTCTCCAAGTTGTCTAAACTGCATTATAACATCTTCTTTCTACCTTTGCAAGGTGAAAAACTTATTTTGTAGATCTATGATGGGAGTCCAAGAGGCATAGCCCCTATCTTGAGCAAGGTCATAAGCTCTAGAGGCATTAGATATTTGTGACTCTATGGAGTCTATTAAGTCATTAATTCCTTGAGTGGTATTCAACCACCTTGGAGCATGGAATACAAGAACAGGGTATTGGCCTCATCTTCACATTCATATACATCGTTTAGACATTCCATCACCTTGCTATGTGCAATTTCACATTTGTCATGTAGCCCAAGTAATCTCCTTTCAGAAAACCTTAATTCAACTTCTTTTTTAGTTTTCTCCTTCAAATTGGAGGTATATTCCCTAGGTGAATCAACCAAAAACTTTAAATTATCAACATGAGTCAAATATTTATCAATTGTAGCACTGGGGTTAGCATCGTGTAGAGACTTGATGGATTCATTAATCAAATTTATATCCTTTTGATGAATCTCTATGATTTCTTTTCTTCTGGAGGCGTGGAATACATCTTCAAGCTCCAATCTTTGAACTAGTGAGATCTTTTCAAGATCCACACTACCTTGGTACATCAAGAGCTATAGCAATTGGGGTGGTATAGTCGATTAAATCCTTATTTGTCTCATCAGAAAACCATTGAGTGTATTTCTAGAGGATTCTCCAGATGACTTTGATGATTCCATGGTCTTTTGGGATTCTTCTTCATTCCTTTCAACTTTAGTTTCTTCTTTATTCTCTCCTTTCTCTTCTTCTTCTTCTTCTTTTTGGAGGGGTTTTCCTTCTACTTATCCTTTCCTTCATCCTCCTTCTCCTCATCATCTTTCTTCTTTTTCTCTTCCCTTTCTCCTTGTCCTTCTTCTCCATTTTGACTATTTTGATTATTTTCTTTGTTTTGTTTACTAGTATTATCATCATTCTTTTCCTTTTTCCTTTTCGTGTTCTTGTCCTACATTCTGACTTTTGTCAACATCAGTGGCCATGTTAGTGTCTTCAAAAGGAGCTATAGTCTTTGGAGAATCATTTGTTTCTTCAACCAATGGAGAGGACACCACATTCTCTATGTCAAATAAAGGATTTTCATTTGCAGTGTGATCATCTACATTTTCTTCTTCTAAGACTTCTTTAAAAATAGGTAAATTGGTATCCAAAGGAATATTTTCCTCTACATCAGCACTCTTTACACTATCATGCTCCTTTTCTTGAGTTGTTCTAGATGATGAAGTTGTAATCATCCCAAATTTCTTTTCTATGTCTCTAACTATATTTACTGTATCTTATTTTAGCTTTTTTGTTTTCTCTTTTCTCTTCCCATGAGGATGGTGACCCTTTGTTTCACTCTAAATTCTTTTGTATATACTTCTAATAGTGTAGCCTTGTCATTTTTAGATAGGGAGGATCCAATTTCCTCCAAGGCATCATATTTCTTCTTATCTTCCTCTTTATTTTCTTCATGTCTTCTTTCCATGAAAGCATTCCATAAAATTGTAGGAGCTTTATCTTGAATATTGTTTATATCAACCTCTAAAATAATCATGTACCTAATCATGACTTCTATGATGGTTTTCTTATCACCTTCATCTACATCTTTATAAAAATTTGTAGTCCCTTCCAACAAATCATCATGTTCTAACATATTGCTAACCAAAACATCTAACTTCACTAGCGTCCAAGCTCTTACCACATGATATTTTTCTTTCTTGTTCTTTTGCTCTGGAGAGCCTTCCTCTAATTTCTTTTATTTCTTCTTTTTCAGCTTCTTGTGGACATGTACTATAAAATCCTCCTTTTCCAATTATATCTTCTCTTCTTCTAAATTTTTCATGATATCATTTTTTTTGTTTCTTTGCTCCAGTGCTTGCTTCTTGAGATGCACCTTTACCCCTTGTAGTGGCACTACTCCTATTTCTAGTGATTTTTTCTTCTTCCAATCTAAGCTCAATCTCTTTTTCTACAACACTTAGATTCTTCCCTCAAAATTCCTTTATTTTCTTCCTCCTTCTAGAGGTAGCAGTGGATACTACCAAAGGCACATTCTTCCTTTTTTTGGTCTGGGTACTAGGTTTGGAGGGTGCAAAGGGTGCATTCACTCCTTCTAATGCAAGAGCATTAGGATCAACCTTCTTTCCTTTAATAGTTGTAGCACCAGAGGATTTTGGCAATGTAGAGGAAGGGGTGGAAGTTTTTCTTCCAAATCATCATGGTCCAAAGGACTCACCAATTTCTTTGACATCCCTTTCTGTAGCAATTTCCCTTAACCTATCTACTTCACCTTTTGAAATTCCATGTAACACAAAGTATTGATCTACTTGTTTTGTTACTCTTTTGTTTCTTGTAGTGTTGATGTTTCCAAGTGCACCTATTATTATTTTTCTTCAAATGTACCATGTCTAGGTAGAGAGGGGTCCTTAGGACTCTTCAGCAACAATTCAATGTGTGCTTCAACATATTTCTCTAAAACTTCATAACCAAGAGGTTCAATCCATATTGTACTAGGTTCAATAGCCTCTATTATGCATTCATCTATATAAACAAGAAAAGTGATCTGATTTGCATACTTGTCTACAAGATTCTAGGGAATCCTCTCGAGCTATCATGTGCATGTTGTTTTAGAATACTGCAAAGAATACAGCCAATGCATTATCTTGAGCTTTGTAATCACCAATGTTGTGAATGTAGTCAAAAATTTGATGAGCTAATGGTCTACTTCTATCCCAAACAATGTCTCTTCTTTCAGGTAGCTCCCTCATAAAGTAAAATAACAAACACACAATTAAGGTCCCAAATTTGAAAGAATACTTCCTTACCCTAGTTTTTTTTAGATTTTCAAAAATTTGTTGAAGCAACTCGCATAGGTCATAGTGCTTCCCATTAACTACCATATCATAAGCAACATATATTGTCATTGCAAACACAAAATTATCCCTGTTTGTGAAATAAATGTTGTGACCTATCATAATTGAGGCATACTTCATAGCAGGATTAGTGATAGGTTTTGTAGTTAGTGCTCTTCTATCAAATGAAGCATTGGTCAACTCCATAACTACTTCGTTCTACATAGAATTTAGTATGGATATAGGTTTGGTATCACAAAATCCAATTACAACTTTGATTACTTTCTTAGAGATGATTTTGGGCATGTCTGTCTACATAAATTCATCATGTGTTATGTTCAATGCAATCCTCACCTACTTTGCATCCAAATTGTTATTGTAGTTGGGAAACCAGTTCTAGATATCTAATTTCTTTTGTACTGGGTTAGAATATTCTATTTTTATCAAGAAATCATCTCCATTCAACTCCTTAGTCCATAGATCCTTGACTTTCTGGTGAATGTATTTATCCAATTTTTCATGAATGTAAACCATTGTGTCCTCAATGGGTAAAACCCTAGAAGGAATCTTTGAAAAGGCACATTCGGGATCATTTTCAAATACTTTCCATGAATATCTTTTAAACTTAGGTCTGGGTCTCTCTATGATGTTAACTATAGTTAGTGTAGCCATTATATCTGCAATTTGATCTCAAATACTTATAAAATTACTTCTATTCCAAACCCACAAAGCACAAATAGTTGTAAATACCTTTTACGTGCTCAACAAGATCTAGGGTTTGAATCTTCTACACCAAATTGCTTTGAATTTCCTTCATCACTCTTTCAATTCACTTTTCTCTTCTCTGAATATGCAAAAGTGATTAGAATCAACTTAGAAGCAATGTAAACATGTGAAGAGGGTATGAAAACCATAGATTAGAAAGATCCATAAAAATATAACTAGCATATATACCTAAGGCATTAATGATTCAGAAGCTAACAAAGTTTGATATTTGTTAGGTGAACCATGAACCAAAGCACCATAGGCTAGTGAAATCTAATATTCACTATGTGTGATTTTTGAAAGTGGCAAATGAGAAACATGTAAGGTCTAGTAAGGACTGGTTTTCACTAGGTTTGATCCTATGTCAACCATACCAAGAGTTATAGTCCCAATAACTCTGATAAAGTGCTATAAAAATGAACAAAAATCTAAGCCAATGCATCATAGATTTCAACACGTGTGAATGAAGTGAAGCACATAATTGAATGTATGACCCCACCTTAAAGTAATTGCTAACACTAGCTATGAGAATTCACCTTTAATATAGAGTAATACAATATATGCAACATGAAAGGCCATGAGAGCTTATTGGAAATCCCTATGCCAATGATATGTTTCCAATAAGACTAACTTAAGATAAGGGGTTTCCCCCAAGACAAAGCCACAAAACAAGATAAAATATGTCACATAAGGGATCCATAAATTTGGGGTCAGTATAGACCATAGATAATATAATATGATTATGCTTAGAATCTGACTCATTTTTCAAGACTCATGGAACTACGAATACAATGAAGTAATGAGATATTAAGACAATATAACAAGAATTTTGGGTCAACATAGAAGAGACCTAAATGTCTCAATATCTTGCACATCATTCACAAAAGGAAAACACAAGACAAAAAAATGTTCTTGAGGGTATGTGCAGGATCATCATGAAAAAAACAAGCCCTTAAGTGGCAAAAAAATTAGAAAGATCAGAGATAGGAAACTTTACATAAAAATTTGAATAAGTTATCTATATTATTTCAGAAATATGTAAGAATAGAATCTATAGTAAATAGAATGTAGTTTCTAAACTACTAGGTTTGTTTAAAAAAAAGAAATCTATTTGGTGAAAATTTGAAATTTCAATGTAGTAGTACTTAAATTTCAGGGAAAAAATAAGAAGTAGGTGTCTATCTGACCACCCTAACCACAATAAAATGATAATATTTTTTTATAATATTTTATATGTAAGTAGAGGACTCATGTCCCGATGTGATTCTTATTTTTTTGTAATTTTTTTCCAAGTAAATATTTAATTATGAATTTTTTATTACAATTTTTAAAAAATATTAAAAACTCGTATGTCTGACCACCTTAACTTGGTCAAAACTTCATGAAATTCAATTTTTCTTTTTTTAATCCTATAGCATGCAAGGCATAGAATGTTATGCATGTTTTGGATTCAAAAAATGTGATACCATTTGAAAGCTATAGAAGTTTTTCAATTAGTCTATCAATTAGGACTTTAGTCATAATTTGAATAGAAAATGAATAATAATTACCTATTAAATTCAAAGTAAAGCATAATTTATATTGGTGGAAAGCTAAGAATCTCCTTTAAAAACCCTTTTCATTTCATCAATTTTTGGTTAAAAAAAAGTTGTCAGCCACATACCCATCATATTGCCACTTTTTGGCCCATCATGATCCTCCACATACCCTTGACATAAAGAAGATTGGAGATACATATAGATGAATCTCACAAAATATTATTTTCCTTTGTATTTATGTGCCAACAAGAACAACAAGGTTCATCAAAAGAAACCTACCTAACACAAAGACACACCAAGAAACACATCATGGGAGATCACATCACGTACAATCAAACACATTAAAACATACACAAATAGTACTACAAATGCAAATTGATCTAAATAAAATTGTATGTATCCCAATATTTCACATCATAAATGGAAGGAAGATAATACACTAAAGGGACTATAATAAGTTTTTAACAATGATTATCACCAGGTTCAATACATGGTGGATTACACTCAGCAAGAGGATCATCAAGGTTTCCCCCATTTATATTCATTAATATTGAAAATATAAGAGCTAGTTCATTATGATCCTCTTCTTATTCACTATCTAAATTTATCATAATATATTATTTATGACCAATATGATCATGAGTAATGTCATTCATATTCTCTTATTTCATTATTTCTTTAGGTTTTGATAGGTAAGGTTTGATTGCATGGTTTGGCGAGGGTGTAGTGTATTTAGGTGAGGATGGTGATGGATGGACGTGAGGTAATTTATTGAAGTTGGTCTAGATGGGAGGTTGTTCATTAGGTAAAGTTTCACATTTTTCATCAAGTTGGTGAGCTAAGACACGATGTCACCCTTTACATTGTTTTTCACTTATGTTTCTTCTTGCACAAGTTTCATCTTTTGAAGGATTAATTGAGGTATTTCTTAACATCAGTCTCTTATCTTCCTTTGGAGGAGGAATTGAAGGAACCACTATGAGTTGGGGGACTATTTTGTTCTTAGGTATATAAAACTTATTTCCCTTTGTATGTACAATTTGATTATATAGTTATCCCTTGGTACTTTATATGATGGTGAAGATGGAACCATGACATACATGCTAAGTGTCGAGGGAGGATACCTCATTTGGACTTGGTTTCCTCTAATACCTTTGGGGTAGGAAAAAATATATTGGAGTCATAGTAGGTTGAGGAACCTTGGTGGATATTACTAAGAGACAATTTCATTATATATTTAGTTTTAAAAAAATTATATGATATGGAAAATTTATCTTCACGAAATTTAATATGTTTAATAGGTCAAGGGAAAAAATAATCTAGTGAAAAACTTCTATAAGAAGCCCAAGGTTTAAATACACTATGATAAATTGTATGAATTTCATCTACAAATGGGAACTTTATAAACTTATGGATAATGGATAAGACCACATTCATTGAGTGTAGCCATGGATAGCCTAACTTCAAATAAAATTGGTCTACTGTTGGGATGATGGTGAATGAAATGTCTAACTGTTTGGGTCCAAATTTGAGTGGGAGACTGATCAAAACTATCATAGCACAAGCATAACCATCATAAGTTTTAACCATGCTTTCAATTTTTCATAGTTGTCTTTGTAAATTTCACACACAAATAGGAATTCTTTAGTGATCACATTCTCTAGACACATGGGATCAATGAGTATTACCCTTGTGGGTTTGTCATTAATTCGACCGGTGACATAGAGAGGACCATCAAGTGCATTTATGGATGCATCCAGATGTGTGAAAGAAATGTTAGGAAAAAATATAGTTAAGTCCTTACAAGGTTGAACTTCTATTGTGTTTGTCATGCTGGATACATCATCTTCTTCTTCCTCATGACCACTATATTGCACAAAGTTTGATGAATGACTAGTAATTAATTGGTGAAGATTTACAAGTTTTGGTTAGGCACCGAGCCTGATTTATTTCCTTTGTCACTAACATCGACCAGCTAGATTCTATTCAAATCGATGAGGTTTTCCACTTGGTGTTCAAGATTAATAAATCATTTTGTATTGTATCCAGGTCTACGATGATATTGAAAAAAAAATTGTTAAATATTCATGGTAAAGGTTTACTTGCATCAAAAAGACTACTTAATAATTGTAACATTATCACATGAAGAGAATTGGAAAATTGTGAGAATTGTCTGTCTCTTTTTCTAAATTGATAAGGAGTGTTACTTGTAGTAGCTACATGTGTGTCAATGTTATTGGTGACTTGAGGTGTGTTTATCTTTATGAAGTTTTTGTTTTCCTTTTTGAATGATGGGTAATTGTTTTGAGATATGGATTTAGATTGACTAGTAGGATTTGATGAAGGTGTTCCTACATACTGACAAATCAAAATCTAATAATCACAACTTAGGGTTTTACACAAGTGTGTAAAGGATGGATAATTCATCAAAAAAAAATTGTCCAAAATGTTTGATTGGGAAAAGGGATCTAATTCCAAAATCACACTTCTCCCAATTGGTTCGGTGGTGGATTAAAAATCATCTCAAAATCCACTTGACTACAAACCTAGTGGAAGAGTTAGAATGGTGGATCAATGATGAATATTCCACTATGTTTTTTGGGGATTGTTTCCTACTTTTTCTAGCAGAACCTTGAAATCCTATAAAGGGTAGCCAACCCTTATGCTCAAGAATTTTCAAAGTTATTGGCTAACAAATAAGCAAGGATTTTAAGGCCCTCACTTCTCCTCTTTGAGCTCTATGAAACCCGGGAGGGTAATCCCATTTATGCTCATAAGATACTCATTAGGTCAAAAGCATTTCTACACAGACAAATTCCTCTAAAATGAAAATAGGCAATATTCATCAAAGGTTTGGTTAACCTTTTAATCAATTATTATCCATTGTAAGGAATAAGGTGATACTTCATATTGAGACATCATACTTAAATTTTTTTATGATTTCATTATCATTCCAAGCCTCTAGTTAGGTGCATTACTAACTCAATTAACTTTGAGATAAGCTAATGAAAAGACCAATGCCTTATCTATGGGAATAATGGAGTCACCTTTGCAATTAATCGGTAATACCCTAACAATTCAACTCAATAATTAGAGGATTATTGGTATACTAATTCGTAGCATTCAACTTACTATGTTTAAAACATAGCTTCTTACCAAATCCTATATCCTTTCCTTACAAACCCATGACCTTATTTTAGCATCAAATCATCTCCTTGAATTGAAGCATAAATAAACTCATTCATTCAGTTTAAACAATAGAAGACAAATGAAACTATTATTAACAATTTCATTTATAATCTATAACAAAAGTACATAGGAGAGTATATATTTTAGAACTAATACTTTGTACTTGTTATTGATGTTACGGTAAAACCATTTTAAGATCATTAAATTATGACTCATACCCTAAACTTGTTCCTGATATATTCATCACTTTATCTATTTACTTTATTCTCCTCTTTGAGCTTAGATTTTCACCTAGACCCTTCTAAGACTCAAAAATTGAACCCCCATAATCATCCTTGAAACCCCTTTTATAGAACAAGGAAGCAACAAGCATCTAGCTAAGTTACAATTACATTTCACATTTCATTTCAAAACCAATTTCACCTGAATTCGAGAAATTATCCAAAAAATTATATGTAATCATTTGCATAATAGGGGAAAGAAAAAGATAAAATTCTTCATGAGTTGTTGATGGAGAGTAACCAAATCACCCATGGGGTACTGTTAGTCATTGTTGCAACATCCACGTCAAGCAAGAAGATTCTTCATTATACCATCCAGAAGACATCCACATATACACAAGAGACAAAACCAAAAATAAGATGAGAAGGACGATCTTGATGCAGTAGTAATGGTGTCATCAAAAATAAAAATAGGGTGGAGATGCTGCTTTGAGTCATTAGCATCAAAGTATGATCATCCACTCCTTGTTCTTGATGCAACCAAAGGAACCATCACTCCTTCCTTGTTAGAGTCTCCATATGTCACCAAAGAAAGAAGGTAATGGTCATATCCTGAGTCAGTGTCACCTCCACCATTCGAAGGGCTATCAGAAAGCACAATGGAAGAATTGTGTCTCCACAAGTAGGCCTTGCAATACTTGTTTCTTTTCTTTTCCTTCCTCTCAGGCTCATCTAGTTTGTTATTGACACATTCTTCTGAAATGGTCCTATTTCTTAAATTATACGTGCTTTTAACATCAACCTTCTTCTTTTGACCATGGGAATTCCTTTTACCCTTTAGAACCACATAAGTCCTAGGGACTTATTTCTCATCCATAGACATATCATCTTGAAAATCAAACACATTAAGTCATCTAGACCTCCTAGTTGATTGAATTGACACACCCGAATTACCCAATTTTTCAAAATATAGGGTAAAATCCAGCAAATCTAAATTAAGAGGAAACTAACCAACTTTGAGCTCCTGAATCAAATTTGTAGGAAATCACACCCACAAAACTGGACAACTTCAACTAGCCCTAGAAATATGAAACTCCAAGACAAACTAAAGCATGAATTAAATAGAGCTCATACAAAAAATTAACTCACCCAGGATAAAAACATCAACACCTCTAAAATTGAAATCTCAACATTCGCACACTTCTTCTATGACCCACATTTCATATTTTCTGAAGACTAAAAATGGTGAGATCAAATGGTAGGCAATCTACATTAAATAGAAAATTTGGAGCATGTAGCAATTAATGATTGAAGAGATCCTCATGTGAGTGAGTTGATCAGCTCAGCTTTGAATATGGACCGTCAATCTTTGAGGATTTAAAACTCCATCAATGACAACCTTGAGCATCATTTATGGCTTTTACAACTTCTTCCTAAAAATTAGTGATACCACCTTAGAAAGCTACCACATCTACCCTCAATCTTCAATAGTCACCTGTGATCTAACAATTAACATGCATCACTAACCCGATTTGTGCTCTTTCATTTATCGGTGAAGTACACAGAGTTGACATTTGAAGAGAATATTCCATTAAACATTTCCTTACTCATTGTGTATTTTCCCCACCTTTCTAGAGTTCAATTAGTGAGATGAGCATAGACATGATGAAATCATAACCATTGGATCACTATCCCCCTTTTGAAAATCTCCTCCTGACATCACGTGTCGCTGATTCATGTTTGAAATTCTAGACCATATCAATGACGGATTGAAGCTAGCGATGAAACCACATTAGGCCACATGCACCTACATGAAAACATAAGGCAGTAGAGGCATCACTCACAAGAACAATTCAGATTAGCAAAAGAAAACCTTGAATGAAACACTCCATCACTCATCGCCAATTTGAACAAAAAAATTGCATAGCCATCTGCGATGAGCAATAGGAAAAGATACAAAAGAACCAAGGGCCATCGCACATCGCTAATTCTCACCATGAAATTCATAAGCAATTAGCAATGAGAGAGATCCCAACAATAAAAAAAAGTAGCACACATATCATGCATCGCTAATGTAAACTCAAAACCCATAACCTATTTGCGATGTGCAAAATAAAAGAAATGTTGCTCATTGCCAATCATTGATGCAAGTCTATTTTCAGAAGGCCATCTGCGATGAGTGATGGGAGAAAATAGTGAGTGGGACTTAAGTGAAGCAATTTGGAATGTGTTCACAAGTTTTTCTAGGAAAGGGGACCATCTAGGGTGATGAATAAAAGTCCTCAAAGGACTTTAAATCAATATTATTTCAAAGTATGTAAAGGCCAAATAAAGTCAATTGCTCAACCTTACAAAGTATAAGAACATCGGACCTAGGCATAAGAGTTTATTACTCCACGAGCTCCAATGACATAAGATGTTTTAACATGACCGGAAATGGGTAGCAGAAGGCAACGACAAATTAGAGCTTTAACAAGGGCTTTTCCTTAAGGGTTTCCAAGGAAATATTGTGATAGTGAAAATAACAATATTGCAAAACCAAAAGTCCAAAGATTTGACACTCACTAAAAATTGCAGAATTTAGGAATGGAACCAAAAAAAAAATTAAGGGTTCCATCAGTGGCTCCAATTGGGGACGTTTGTTCCTCCAAAACAGAGCAAGATTCTAGAATCTCAAGTGAAGCAGACCATGCACAAAGAACCCAAAAACTAAGGACCTACCACGACCAGGTAGGAAAACCAAACCCAAGGGAGCAAAATATATACAACTTTTACATGAGTCATAAGACTATACCCAAAGATCCAATCTCCATTACTTTACCTGGTGACCCCAGGCCTCCAAACTTAGAACTGGCACTTGTCCCTATCAAAAACCTTGTTTTCTATCCTTTCCACCATGTTGAGGTTGAAAATATTCTCATGAATTTTCCACCTATTGATCATGTTGTAACTATTCAAATTAATCATTATGGACATGTGTTTCAACTTATTATTATCATTGTCATTCATGTCCAGCTGAGATTTATAACCAAGCATTGACTAGAACACATGAATAGTGTTACATTCTATCTGACTCAATTTACAACCATATTCCACCAAATTCACATCCAACTGGACAGGGAAAGTGAAACACTCATAATCGATCTGATCACTATCATCATACAAACTAATATCAGATTCATTTTTCTCATCAAACTAGAAATCCTCATATATACTCCTTTTAGGATTTCAATTCAAGGACATATATTCTAACCCTTTGAAGTGATAATGCAATTTCACTTCTAGAATTCCAGGGTTGTTATCATCTAGCTTCTATCCCACATTAAGCATGCATTCACTTTTTGTGATGAAAAAGAAATTTTCATACATACGTGTTTGTTCAAATTGGTGCTCATATTCATCAGAGTAGTATAAACCAATTATGCTATCATATGCTCCACTTCCTTGGGAATTTCATTCATCAAATTCCATGGAATTCCCATAAAAATAAATATTCATGCCATTTCAAGCATCAAAAATTAATTTTGTTTTAGGCTCATTAACATACTTCAATCCTCCTTTCAAATCATTGCTCAAACTGAAACAAAATGTCTCAAAGGATGATTCAATGGTGCAGGAGCACCAAGCTTGAATTTTACAAAGAAAGTCAAATGTTAGATTTTAGGTGGTTTTGTGTCATTTTAAGTTTAATAAGGTTGATTTAAACTGTTTAAATGTATTCAAGTTGGTTTGGGGTCATTTGAGTCAAAAAATATAAAAAATACAAAATGTGTAAAAGTTGTCAAGGCAAAAATGCTGAAAAGTGCAAATTAGAGAGTTTAAAGGTTATTTAGTGAAAATGAAGTTCAAAAGTCAGTTATTCTCAGTTGGGAAGGTTCAATATGTCTTTAAAAACATTTATCCACATTTGTAATGAAGGTTGGAGGCATCTGGAGAGAAATTTCAATAAAAGAACAATTGTGTTTTCCAGATTTTGCATATTTTTCACTGTTTTCAGGCCTGGTACGGAATTGTACGGAATTCCTTTTGAAAATTTCTTATATGGGTGAATAGATAAATGAATTATCTTTCCAATGCTTCTGGTTTGAGTGAAAAATATTGAGTTTTGCACATTTTACAAACGTTTTACTAAAACTGCCTGTGTATCTTTTGTATAAGGGTTTTGAGGGCACCTAAAATGTGAAAAAGGTCCATTCCACCTTCTGTAGTTGATGTATCTCGGTGGAATGGACCAAAATATGTATTCTTAGGTGTGTAGGGTTCTAATTTATGCAGGTGTGTTCATTTGAGTGTCAAGGTGTGATGCCCTAGGTGGAAAAGTGTGAATTTCCATTGCAAGATGATGGTTCAAAGAAGGAATATGATGGTGCAGCATTGGTAGAGGATGTGGGTGAGTTTCTGGAGAATTTTTAAGTGTATTGGAAGGTGTTTGAACAGTTGGTAAGATTTTTAGAAGCCTGGAGTATACCTTTTCAATAAACCCCTAAGAAACGTGCTGAAAAATGAGGGTTTTTGTGGGTGTCTTGTTGCAAGGTGATTCTCAATATGAAAGTTGTGGATTTAATAGTTTTTGGGCATTTTAATTGCTGCCCCAAGGTTTCATAAGGTTTGGTGGAGTTTAAAGTGTACCTTCTTTGTAAAAGTGGGCTAATTCTACTAGCCCTTGGATACGGTGACTTAATGTTTTTCTATGTTTTGACAAATGAATCTTACTTGTAAGCTTGGAAATGTCTTTTTGATGGAATATGGATGTTATATGGATGATCAGTGGGTGTTCTTACAGTTTTCTTTGAGGAATTGGTCTTTCAGTTGCTCAGTTGTGAATTGGAAAGCCATAGAGCTGACCCTATGGAAGTTGTGCTAATTATTTGATTTTGAATTGGTGTTTGGTTTTCAAAACTTGGTTGAATGTACCTCCACCCTGCTTTGCATCATAGTGGTATCAGAGCAAGGAAGTAGATCTCTTGAAGATTGCAGGAGAAGCATT
This sequence comes from Sequoia sempervirens, assembly GCA_007258455.2. NCBI lineage: Eukaryota > Viridiplantae > Streptophyta > Pinopsida > Cupressales > Cupressaceae > Sequoia > Sequoia sempervirens. Next base: position 696,967,191 of record VDFB02281492.1, read on the forward strand.
TGAAGATACAAGACATTATGGACTTCAGAAGGTTGGATGAGAAAGAAGAACAAATGAGGCATGCTACCTTCCAGACCAGATGGAAATGTAGAGGTAAGATCTGTAAAGTAATGATTGATTCAGGTTCCTTGAGTAATGTTGTTTCAGAAGAAATGGTTGAAAAATTGCATTTGACAAGGCTAAAACATGAATCACCTTACAAGGGATATTGGTTAAATGATAGTCAGCATTTTGTGGTTAGAGAGCAAGCATTGGTAGATTTTGAAATTGGTCCTTATAAAGATGTTCTATTATGTGATATTATGCCTATAAGAGATTGTCATATGATACTAGGAAGGGTTTGGCAATATGATAGATTTGCTATGCATGATGGGAGGCTTAATGTGTATGAAATTGAAAAGGATGGGCAAAGGTATATTCTGAGTTGTTTGCAGGAAGAAGGGACACAAAGAAGGATAGGGATGTGTGGAAAAAGAGAGATGCTGGAGCAAAAGGAACAAGGGAACCCGGAAGAGACAATAGGGCATAGCATAGTTGCAATGGAGAAAGAAAAACACCATGAAGCAGCATTGGGAAGGACAGTGCAGATTGAAGACATAAGAGAGACAAGGGAAGTGAAGGTCAGGGATGAGAAGACTTTGATGATACAAGATAAGGATAGAGAGAGTGAAGAAGACAAAGACAAAGTTGCAGCCACCGCATGTAAAAAGATTACTGAGACAATGAGAGCAGAGGAAGATTCAAAGTTAAAGTGTGTGAAGGGTGATGGGAAAGAAAAGGTCAAGGGTGAAATGACCTTAAAAGAGCAAGATAAGCTTGAAAGTTGTGTTGAAGACAAAGGACATAATGAAGTTTGTTCATTGCAGGTTAATGGTGTTCTAGGGCAAACACCTATGAAAAATACAGTGGTACAAGAAGCTGAGACAGAGTATTGTGAGCAGGAAGCACTTGGGGCAGAGATCTCTCAAAGTGAAGAGAATAAGAGTGAAGGAGAATTACCAATGGAGAACCAAGGAAGCCCTAGTGAGGTCTATAGAGGAGATGAGCAATGTCTACTGACTGGACAGGGTATTGAGCGATCACAAAAGTCTGATAACAAAGAAGATGAGTTGCAGCAGGGCAAAACATCTGATGACAGGGAAGTTTTGAAAGCTGAGAATGTTAAAGGAGAAAGAAGAGATGCAGATAAGACAGGTGGGAAGGTTGGAGAAAGCCATGAAAGGCTTGAAAATTATGACAAGATCATGATTGGGGCAGTGGAGTGTCCCTTGACAGCAAGTATAAGTGATGAAAAGACAGAGGTTTGTATGACTGAAAATACAGTGATAGCAGAGGTAGAAAGTCTGAGAATAAAAGGTGAAAAGAGCAAAAGGAAATGGAAAGTGAAAGAGCATAAGATAGATGAGGTAGAAGAGCAGCAATGTGAGAGTATGGTAATTAAAAAGGATGGTAGACAGTCAGGTTGTGTTCCTAAACTTGATAGGATAGAGTATCAAAAGCAAAGTGTGGACAGTCAAGAAAATGAAGTGCAAGGTGAGAAGCAAGACAAGAAGATAAAAAGTACAGTGAGCCAAGGAAAATGGAAAAGGTTAGTGAAAGGAATTGTGAAGGTTGATAAAAGGATGAAGATTTCAGTCACCCCAAGAGGTGAAGAGTTAAAGGTAATGAGTTTGGAAGAGGTCTCAATGATGGAGGGGACCCAAGATGTGAAGTTGTCAATGATAGGCCAAGTGAAGGCTAAGAAAGAAAGGATGGTGAAGTCTCCAAATGAGATGGAGAAGAGATCAAGTGATGTGGTTAGGACATTGAATTGTCCTTGGTTGATGGAATTGATAATGGAGAAGTTGTATGCTGCTATGGGAATGATTCTAAGCATAGTGAACCTGAGAATGATTGAGAGAAGAAGAGTTAAGAGACAAGAAATGAAGGGAGTCATTTTATACTTCCTTATTTTGATGATTATGTTGCTGAGAATCAAGCCATGGGTTAAGATGAAAGAGAATAGACAGAGCATGGATTATTTTTCAAAGAATGAAGTTGAAGAACAAGGTAAGAGTAGATGGATGATGTTGGTAAGTACAAATCAGAAAATGGAGGTGCAGATCCAAAATGAAAAGGCAAGAGGAGGACTACTTTGCATGGACAAATCCAAGCCAAAGGTGAAGATGAAGATCAATGGAGCAATTGAAAGAACAAGGAGGAGCATCAAATATTTGGAGATCAAAATCTTATTGCAGGTCAAAGAGTTGAAGACTTCCAAGGGACTTGGAAAGATTTCATGGCTGGGTGTATGGTGCAGGAGCACCAAGCTTGAATTTTACAAAGAAAGTCAAATGTTATATTTTAGGTGGTTTTGTGTCATTTTAAGTTTAATAAGGTTGATTTAAACTGTTTAAATGTATTCAAGTTGGTTTGGGGTCATTTGAGTCAAAAAATATAAAAAATACAAAATGTGTAAAAGTTGTCAAGGCAAAAATGCTGAAAAGTGCAAATTAGAGAGTTTAAAGGTTATTTAGTGAAAATGAAGTTAAAAATTCAGTTATTCTTAGTTGGGAAGGTTCAATATGTCTTTAAAAACATTTATCCACGTTTGTAATGAAGGTTGGAGGCATCTGGAGAGAAATTTCAATAAAAGAACAATTGTGTTTTCCAGATTTTGCATATTTTTCACTATTTTCAGGCCTGGTACAGAATTTTACGGAATTCCTTTTGAAAATTTCTTATATGGGTGAATAGATAAATGAATTATCTTTCCAATTCTTCTGGTTTGAGAAAAAAATATTGAGTTTTGCACATTTTACAAACGTTTTACTAAAACTGCCTGTGTATCTTTTGTATAAGTGTTTTGAGGGCACCTAAAATGTGAAAAAGGTCCATTCCACCTTCTGTAGTTGATGTATCTCAGTGGAATGGACCAAAATATGTATTATTAGGTGTGTAGGGTTCTAATTTATGCAGGTGTGTTCATTTGAGTGTCAAGGTGTGATGCCCTAGGTGGAAAAGTGTGAATTTCCATTGCAAGATGATGGTTCAAAGAAGGAATATGATGGTGCAGCATTGGTAGAGGATGTGGGTGAGTTTTTGGAGAATTTTTAAGTGTATTGGAAGGTGTTTGAACAGTTGGTAAGATTTTTATAAGCCTGGAGTATACCTTTTCAATAAACCCCTAAGAAACGTGCTAAAAAATGAGGGTTTTTGTGGGTGTCTTGTTGCAAGGTGATTCTCAATATGAAAGTTGTGGATTTAATAGTTTTTGGGAATTTTAATTGCTTCCCCAAGGTTTCATAAGGTTTGGTGGAGTTTAAAGTGTACCTTCTTTGTAAAAGTGGGCTAATTCTACTAGCCCTTGGATACGGTGACTTAATGTTTTTCTATGTTTTGACAAATGAATCTTACTTGTAAGGTTGGAAATGTCTTTTTGATGGAATATGGATGTTATATGGATGATCAGTGGGTGTTCTTATAGTTTTCTTTGAGGAATTGGTCTTTCAGTTGCTCAGTTGTGAATTGGAAAGCCATAGAGCTGACCCTATGGAAGTTGTGCTAATTATTTGATTTTGAATTGGTGTTTGGTTTTCAAAACTTGGTTGAATGTACCTCCACCCTGCTCTGCATCATTCAAGTAACTCATGAATGATTTGATCATCATTAAGGTACTCAGGTGCATCATCAATTGATAGGTATTTTGATTCATGTGTTTGGAACTCATTGCAATTTGAACATTTCTTTCTTTCACCCGAGCAGGTGTCTTCACTCCTTTCTTCAATAAATTCCTTGTCAAAAATTGTTAGTCCATTTCCTGGATAAAACTTGTACATTCCATTCATGTTTCATGCAATCATTCAAAAACATAACCCTGCTAGCTAGCATCATAAACCCCATCATTTCTCATATTGAATTCAGGTTCAAGACACTGAACCCAAACATTCTTATCTTGACACTCATTATCAACCATTTTTCCAAGACATTCCAATTTTGGCACAACTAAATTGTGTTCCAAGAAACCGTCACATGAAATTTGTTCATTCACCGATGTGAGAAAAACCTCATGAGTATTGATAGTGTTACATTATTCCGATAAGAAGGATACCTTTAGATCAGTTTCATGAAAAGATTCATATTTCTCATGAAAATAGTCAGAATTTTCATGTCCATCATCCTAGTTATCAACCCTCACAAGTACATTAGGAGTGCTTGTAGGTGTAACAATTTCATAATCTACATCACTAGATAGATATTCTCCTTCTGAAACATCCTCATCCATTTCCTAGCTAAACACTTGATTTTTGACAATAAGATGAGAAACAATGTCATTTTGAGACCTCATTTTTTGTTCATAGTCATACTTAGCCTCCTCAGCAATTCTGATCCAACCAACTATCTAGTCAAAATTTTGAGGTTTCAATTCTTTGGGCAAGGTACTAAGCCCTGGCTCATAAATATCACAAAATATGTCAATACATATTGAATCATCAAGTCTCAATCTTTTAGGAATTTCTAGCAAGGCATCCAAGAACCTTGCTAATATTTCATATGGTAATTCCTCCTCATATCTTTTCATACTTACAAACATTCTTTGAACAAACAAAACCTGATCATTGTTACTCAAACTTTGTTGAAGTTCCTCTTGAATATGTACATGATTAACATGTTGTGCAGGTGAACAAGATGAGGTATCAAAATCACCATATTTTTTACCATCTCTTTTATCTTTAGGAACTTCAATTCACTCAATGTGTACCATGACAACAAACACTTGCAGCCATATATCCTCTCATCATTGAATATTTCATAATATTTTCAATATCCATAGCAATGCGACATTCATGCTGTAATGTTTTTTGTTCCTTATCCCTCATAAAATAACTCATCTCATTATCAAATTCACCTAGATACCCAATTAAACACGCTGCATCACTAGGTCTTAGGTGTTTAGGAATATTTCTTACTACTTGTACAAATATCAGGTTAAAAGAAGGAACCAACTCATCTTCATCCTTTTGTATTTTCATAAATATTTTTCTCACCAAGCTAGGATTAACCCTTTGACCAAATTTTTCCATAAATGCTACCATAAAATCATCCCACAAAGCTACAGAACATATTAGTAAATATGAGAACCAGTCTCTAGCATCTCCTATTAAAGACTGAGAAAAGAGCTTCATGACAACATCCTCATGATCTATCTCAAAATCACCCATCAAGTCTATGAATGCATTTAGGTGTTTAGAAGCTAACTTAGAATTGTGCCCTATAAATTTAGGTAAATTTTTCCTAATATCATTTTGAATCTTGTTAGGGAAACCTTAAATACCATTAAAATTTAATGTCTTATATCTCTCAATAGAGAACTTCTTTTGATGGCACGATAAGAGTTGCATTCCTTGCATTTTTTTGCTTGATGTCCCATAAGAAAATAATGGGGATTGATACATTTTTCTTGTACCCTTATTAAATCTTAAAAAATCAGCTTCACAGTCAATTATCCACTACCTCATTCCTTAATTTTAATCATGATTTTAAAGCTAAAACATATTTATGTTTTAAAAATTTCTAAGAGTCATACTTCAGGAGTACGCATACTTCTTCAACCCAATTCAAATATTGCAAATTACACCTTAGAAGTATGTAAAATAACTACCATCCCTCTACTTCTACTTAATTCACATAACAGGGAAACAAAATTTTCACCAAATCGTTTCAACATGGTTTTCTCATAGATTTATTTCTTCTTGAAAACTAGGGTAGGGGAAAATACCTAGATATACTGCAACCATTCCTGAATTGTGCCTCTAAGTAGAAAACCTTGTAGATCTAGAATTTTCTTCACATTTTCATTAGGTTCTTATGCATAGAGTCGCCACTTCCTTTATAGAGGAACAAACTTCCAGAATATAAAGTTTCTTTTACGAGTAAATTTCACTTCAATTTTTTTTAATTAGCAGAGTCACACACGAGTCCTTTACACTTCCTTATTTTATTTCCAACATTTTTTCATTCCATTTTACTAGAGTCTCTCAAACAATTCATATTGGTATAGATATTTTCAAAGTCACCACCCACTTCTAGTGAGAACTTCTACTTATATTCATGGAATTATGACAAATCTTGCCAACATGTGCAAGTTTCCAAAGGACACACATCAAACTCCATATCTTAGAAGATTGTCTCATTGACACAAAACTAGGCTTGAAAATATAACCCCCTAGCAAATAGTTAACTCTTTAACGCAAGATGATCTTCTATCAAAATTTTCTCAAGTTATTCCCCAGTAGAGTCACCATTTTTGTTGGTGTTTTTTCCAGTAGAACCTTGAAATCCTCTAAAAGGTAGCCAACCCTTATGCTCAAGAATTTTCAAAGTTAGTGGCCAACGCAAAAGAAAGGATTTTAAGACCCTTACTTCTACTCTTCGAGATCTATGAAACTCGAGAGGGTAATCCCATTTATGCTCATAAGATACTCATTTAGTCAAAATCACTTCTACACAAATTAATTCCTCTAAAATGAAAATAGGCAATATTCATCAATGGTTTCTCTGAACTTTTAATAAGTTAGTATCCATTGTAAGGAATATGGTGATCATTCATATTAGGACATTATAATTGAATTTTTTATGATTTCATTCTCATTCCAAGCCTCTGGTTAGGTGCATTACTAACTCAACTAACACTAAGATAAGCTAATGAAAAGACCAGTGCCTCATCCATGGGGATAATGGAGTCATCTTTACAATTAATTAGTAATACCCTAACAATTCAATTCATTAATTAGTGGACTATTGGTATACTACTTTGTAGCATTCAACTTACTATGTTTAAAACATAGCTTCTTACCAAATCCTATAATCCTTTCCTCACAAACCCATGACCATATTTTAGCATTAAATCAAATCCTTGAATTGAAGCATAAATAAAATCACTCATTCCATTTAAACAATGGAAGACAAATGAAACTATTATTAACAATTTCATTTATAATCTATAAGGAAAGTACACAAGAGAGCATACATATTTTAGAACTAATACTCTCTTCTTATTCCTAATGTTACTATAAAACAATTTTAATATCATTACATGTTATGACCCATACCTTGAACTTGTTCCTGATATATTCATCAGTTTATCTATTTACTTTTTGCTCCTCTCTGAGCTTAGCTTTTCACCTAGACCCTTATAAGACTCAAAACTTGAACCCTCATAATCATCCTTGAAACTCCTTTTATAGAATAAGGTAGCAACAAACATCCAATTGAATTATGATTAGATTTCACATTTCATTTCAAAACCAATTTCACCCGAATACAAGAAATTCCCCAAATAGTTACATGTAATCATTCGCACAATAGGGGAAAGCAAAAGAAAAAATTCTTCATGAGTTGTTGATGAAGAGTAACCAAATAACCCACAAGGTACAGTTAGTGTCCACATCAACTAAAAATATTCCTCATTATACTAGCTAGAAGACTTCTATGTATGCACAAGGGACAAAAAATACACATAAGCTAAGAAGGATGATCTTGATGTAGTAGCGACGGTGTCATCAAAAAAAAAAATGGGGTGAAGATGCTACTATGAGTCATCAAAATTAAAGTATGCTTGTCCACTCCTTGTTCTTGATGCAACCGGAGTAACCATCACTCCTTCCTCGTTAGAATCTCCATGCAACACTTAAGAAAGAAGGTAATGGTTGTATCTTGAGTCAGTGTCACCTCCACCATCCGAAGGGCTATCAAAAAGCACAATGGGAGAATTATGTCTCCCTAGGTAGGCCTTGTGATACTTGTTTCTTTTTTTTTCCCTTCCTCTCAGGCTCATCTGGTTTCTTCTTGACCAATTCTTTTGAAACGGTCATGTTTCTTAAATTATATGTTCTTTTAACAACAACATTCTTCTTTTAACCATGGGAATTCCTTTTATCCCTTGGAGCCATAGAAGTCTCAGGGACTTCCTGCTCAGCCACAGACATATTCTCTTGACACTCAAACACACTGAGTCATCTAGACCTCCTAGTTGGCTGAAATGACACACCCAACTTACCCATTTTTGTAGAAAATAGGGTAAAAACCAACAAATCTAAATTGAGAGGAAACTAACCAACTTTGAGCTCCTGAATCAAATTTGTAGGAAAGCACACCCACAAACCTAGACAAGTTCAACTAGCCCTAGAAATATGAAACTCCCAAAAAAAAATAAAGCATGAATTAAATAGAGCTCATATGAAAACCAACTCACTTAGGATAAAAACATCAACACCTCTTCAATTGAAAGCTCAACACTTGCACACTTCTTCTATGACCCACACTTCACACTTTTTAAAGACTTAAAATCGTGAGAACAAATGGTAGGCAATCTGCATTAAATAGAAAATTTGGAGCATGTAGCAATTAATGATTGAAGAGATCCCTATGTGGGCAAGCTAATAACTTAGTAGCTTGGCTTTGAATATGGACAGTTGATCTTTGAGGATTTAAAACTCCATCAATGGAAACCTTGAGCATCATTTCTAGCTTTTACAACTTGTTCCTAAAAAATGGCAATACGACCTCAAAAAGCTACCGCATCTACCATTAATCTTCATTAGTCACCTATGATTTGACAATTAACATGCATCACCAACCTGATCCATGCTTTTTCATTTATCAGAAAAGTACATAGATCCAAAATTTGAAGAGAATATTCCCTTAAACATTTTGTTGCTCATCGTCGATTTTCCCCACCTTTCCAGAGTTCAATCAGTGACACGAGCATAGACGCGATGAAATCCCTACTGTTAGATCACTATCCCCCTTTTAGCAATCTCCTCCTCATATCTTGTGTCGCTAATTCATGTTTGATATTATAGGCCATATCAGTGATGGTTGGAAACTAGCAATGAAACCACATTAGGCCACATGCACCTTATGTGAAAATCTAAGGTGCCAGAGACATCCCTGACAAGAACAATTTAGATTAGTGAAAGAAAACCTTGAATGAAACAATCCATCACTCATGATGAATTTGAACAAAACAATCTCATAGCCATATGCGATGAGCGATAAAAATTAATTCAGAGAGCCCCAAGGTTATCGCTCATCACACATTTGAAACTCAAAACATGGAACAAAACCATGATGAGCAATAGAAGATACAAAAGAACCAAGGGCCATCGCACATCATTAATTCTCACCATTAAATTCATAAGCAATTAGAGATGAGAGAGATCCCAGCAATAACAAAAGCAACACACATATCGTGCATCATTAATGTAAACTCAAAACCCACAACCTATCTACGATGAAGGAAACAAAATAAACACCACTCATCACCAGTCACTGATGCAAGTCTGTTTTCAGAAGGTCATCCATGATGAGCAATGGGAGAAAATAGTTAGCGAGACTTAAAACTAAAGCAATTTGGCATGTGTTCACAAGTTGTTCTAAGAAAGTGGACAATCTAGGGCAACAAATAAAATGCCTTAAAGGACTTTAAATCAGTATTATAGTGCGTGGATTTCTGTGCGACACAGTAGCATCCTGACATTTTTTAGAGTTTGAAATAGGGAATCTAAAATCTTGACTCTCTCGACACGTGTCCTAGTAGTCAAATTTCAGACATAACAACTCTTTGTCACCCTTACATGCATTAAAAACCCCTTTCTTTCTCTCATTTGGGGTTGGAAGTCATTCATTCAAGCTCTCTTACCACTTTCTCTAGTTTCGAGTTCTCTTCATCTTTGATAGCACCACTCTCACAAGCGAATCCATGTCGGACTGAGGTCCTTCCAATAGCAACAAATCTCAAGCAAGCACTCAAAGGTGCATCTATGTGCTTCAGAGAGGGTCTAGGCCCATGGGTAACACACACTCTCTCTCTCACTTTCCTTTCCTACTTGTTTATTTACTATCTCATGGTGCAGGTTCTACTTTTGAGTAGGTGTTGCTTTCACCACACGCTTTGTGTACTTATTTTTTACTCCTTTCTAACTTGGCTGTCCGTGGAGGTGGGAAAACCAAAACAGGGGTCTGACTGAGGTAGACCCCTATACATCCCCAACCTTTTCTCCTTGTTCTTCTATGTGTAGTTGTAAAGAGGATCCTAGAGTGAAGATTTGAACATCCAGTAAAAGGTAAGCTCTCTCCAAGTCCCCTAGTGTTTATTATAGTTTATGGCTTCTTGTTTGTTTATTTCGTCCAATACATCCTAGATATGAGCTTAGAAGTGAAACCTAGTTTTCTCCACTTGAGCTCCATAGCCCTCTATTGCTTAGGATGCCAGCGTGTCTTTTAGAAGACAGTGTGCCACGTTGGCATCCTAAAACTGCTCTACTATCTTTTGGACAAGAGCTCATTCATCTGAGGTAGAAATCTCAAGGTTTCACTCTCTTAGGATCTGAAGCAACTTTCTCTAAAATGAAAATTGGGTATACTTCTCTACATTTTTTATAACTTTCCTATGTTGAGGTGTATAAGGGCAGTTCGTTCCTTGGTGATCTCTTGAGAACAAAGAGACCTATGTGTAGTGAATCCCTCTTGTATCACATTTTGGTGAACCTAACGTGAACATGTCAGATCTATTTTCACAATGTTGCATGCTTATGATAATCCCTTTTCTAAAGAAGATTTCAATATGTTGGATGCTCTAGATGACTTCTTAGAAGCATTATCCCCTATCTATAAATCTTCCAAATGAACTCCCCCTTTGCAACCTGAGGAGTCGGTAAATGTGGTTGTGGTCTATGTGGCTCCTCCGAGCCCTAAGAAGCCCACCATTTACGCGACCCTGGCTGAATCGTCCTCTAGGGAGAACTATTATGTCTATGGGATTTCGTGTCATAGCAATTCATTGGACTTATATTCGAGGTTTGTGAAAGCTATAGAATCCAGCTCCTATAATGTTGTTGGGCACACATAATATAAGGAGAAATAAAAAGAACTTGGATCAACAACCTTTTGTTCCTACATCACAACCCACTCAAGTTTCTACTTCTTTACCACCTTCTCAACCAAGCCTTCCTTCAGCACCTAAACCTGCGATCAAAGCACTAGGTGATTATGATCTTGTCGAGCAACTTCATGTTACTCTAGCTAAGATATCACTTTGGGACTTGCTTCAAACCCCTCTGGTTAACTAAGAGATGCTTAGGAAGCTTTACAAAACATTCTCTTGCCTACCTCATTTAGGCCTACAGATGTTAGTGCATTATTAGCTCATATTCACGCAAATTTGTCAAATATTATGTTCCACCCATAAGAACTCCTGCCTCTAGATGTGCAGAAGCAAGCAAATCCCTTAATGATTATAATTAATGTTAATAATATTGGTATTAGGCGTATTCTTATTGACACCGGTTTGGCTCTCAACATTTGTGGTATGGACCTATTACCTAAGATTAAAGTTGATTCATCTTCTTTAGCAGCTTCTTCTCTAGGGGAAAGGACCTAGTTACCGCTCCCCATTGAATTACTGCCACCTCCATGCTCACTTAACCCTCCAATTTTTTTTTTCACTTTGATCCATTAAAAAACTTTATTTTATTGAACAACTAATTACAAAAACACTAATAGCTACTCATTAAGTGCTAAAGTGAATGATTTGAGTGGATTTTAAGTGCTAAAACAACTATAATTGATTGAAATTATAGCAGGCAGATAATGGGACATTAGGTGGCAGCAAATGGATGACACATCTAAAAGGTAACCTTTTGACCTTCGCATGCATATCCCACACTCGATTGAATTGCCTAGAAGCCAAAGCCTTAGTTATAAGCACTTAACTCGTGAGCGAAAAAACCCATAAATTTTTTTTTTCGATTCGATGTACAGTTTGAATTCTATAGTTGTGTGAAGTTAGCCTTGGTGGATACTGGGTCCTCTCCCCTATATATTTGTAGGTTTGATAATGTCAGTCGCCAAGCTCTAGGTATAATAATACTACCTTTGTAGTAGGTCTAGTTACCTTACCTACATTGGTTTATGTGATGCTTGACCCGTTACCATACAATCTTCTCTCAGAGAGACCCTAGATTCATGTTATGGGTGTTGTAACTTCTACCTTACACCATTCTTTAAAGTTTATCACAAATAATCAGGTGGTTACAGTTAAAGTAGATCCATAATTTGTTCACCTTTGTGAGCTAGCAGCTGCTGGTCGTGCTTTAGTTGTATCCACTCTCAAGAATTGTATTACATCCTTAACCACTAATGCTATGGCATGTTCTTCATCGATACCCTCTATGGAATTTGTTCCTAGAGTGGGTGTTAGTAAAGATGAACCACCTAAAGCAAAGATACTAAATCTCCCCCATCTTCCCCTTCTTCCTCTCAATCAAATGCTTTCCTTGGTGATGATTAGGGCTCCTTGGATTTCTCTAAATTCTTTATTGCAAAATACAAGGCGAGCCCCTCTTGCATAGAATTTCCAGGTACTATTGACACAAAGGTGGATGACACTCCCGCTCCGGAAGATAAGTGTGACCCTATTCAGGAGATCACTCCTTCCTCCATTGAGGAGAGTAATCCCACTCCTGCAAAGGAGGTTAACATTTGAAAACCTAGTAAAGAAGTTGGGAGCACTCCTGTAGAGACGTTTGACATTCATTGGTGGAATGAAACACTCTACATAGAGTCACCACCTTTTGAAATCTTACAAACTCGTTATGGGTTTGGATATGAACTTTCCTCTCGATATGGCTATGGGAAGAAAGGCCTAGGGCATATTGGACAAGGAGTCCAAGTCCCTATCAGTTTAAGCCACGACAATGTTATCTAGGTTTGGGATGCTCTAAAAAGTCTAAGACAAAATCTTGGTGGAGTGTTAATATGATTTTAGTCCAGCCATTGAGCTTGGTCCATTTTGAGTTAATAGAGGAAAAGGATCCGACCAAGAAGATCCCTGTAGATGTCTTCTCTTCGGATGAAGTACTGGAGGAACTCCTAGGTGCCTATTCCCCGTTGCCTTCTTTTCATCATAAGAGATGATTCTTGTATCGCCTGCATAAACAAGAATACTTTAGAGAATTTGTCTCAAGTATTGATGAAGAAAACCCTCTATCTAACATCAGTAATGATGTTATGATATCTCATCTAGAAGATCGTAGTTCTCTCCTTAAAGGAGATACTACTGAAGTCTCTATGGATCCTAAAACCTTAGAAAAAGTAATCAAGATTGGGAAGTGTCTCTTTTTGGAGGAAGCAGATGAACATTCAGATCTCTTGCATTCTTATCCTGACATTTTCATTTTGGACGTACGAGGATATGCCCAGTATTGATGAGTCTATAGTGGTTCACATATCATCCTATGTCCCGACGCCAAGCTGGTTAAGCAAAAAATCTAAAAGGTCAATCCCAGGGTGGCATTGATGGCCAAGACTAAGATAGAGAAGCTTCTAAAAGTAGGATTTATCCATCTGATTGACTACTCCCCTTGTATTTTGAATATAGTTTTTGTTAGTAAGCCTAATGGTCATATTCATATATGTATTGATTTTGAGACCTTAATAAGGCTTCTCTTAAGGATGATTTTCCTTTGCCTAATATAGACATGATTGTGGACTTGATCGCAGGCCATGCATTGTTATCTTTTATGGATGGCTTCTCGGGTTACAATCAAATCCATATCAAATCAGAGGATCAATACAAGACAACTTTCACTACCCCTTGGGGTAATTTTTGTTATGTGGTCATTCCCTTTGGGTTAAAGAATGTAGGAGTGACTTACCAATGGGCAATGACCTTGATATTTCATAATTTTATTCATAAGATCTTAGAAGATTATGTTGATGACATCTTTGAGAAATCGATAACCCGTCAAGTTCATGTGAAGAACCTTCATCTTATTTTTGAAAGGCTTCAACTCTATAAGATGATACTCAATCCCCATAAGTGCATTTTTGGTGTGGATGCCAAAAATTTTTTGGGGTTCATAGTTTTTCACCATGGAATCGAGGTTGACACAAATAAAATTGATGCCATCATTAACATGCCTCCACCAAGGAATAACACTGAGTTACAAAGTTTACAAGGGAAGATTCAAGTGATTCATAGATTTATATCTCAATTAGCTGATTGTACCCTTCCTTTCACTTGTTTATTGAAAAAGGATGTTCGCTTCATATGGGATGAAGATTTCCAGAAAGCCTTTGAGTCATTCAAAGCCTATTTGGCCAATTCTCCCATAGTGATGCTAGCTATGGAGGATAGAACCTTTTTGCTTTACCTTGTTGCATCACCATATGCCTTGGCAGCTCTGCTGGCTCAATATGATGATGTGGGGAAAGAGAGAGTGATCTACTACATTAGCCCCATTCTAGTCGATTACAAAACTCACTATTCCTACATGGAGAAGCAATGCCTCACTCTTGTCTTCGCTACGCAGAAGTTGAGAAACTACCTTCTCCATGCCGAAACACATGTCATAGTAAAAATAGATCTCTTAAAACATATGTTCTCTAGTGCTGACCTTTCTGGGAGATTAGCATAATGGGTTATGTTGCTTTCTAAGTTTGATATAAAGTTCATTACTAAAAAGTTAATAAAGGGTCAAGTGGTTCTCTATCAATTGGCAGACACTCCCTCATCTTGTTTCTTCCCAGGGTTGGACTTATTCCCTGACGAGAACATTTTTACAATTAATTATGACCTTGAATGGAATATGTATTTTGATGGATCAAGGTGTCAGACTAGTTTTGGAGCGGGTGTGGTCTTAATATCCCCTGAAGGTAAAATGGTCCCTCTATCCTTTTGATTAGATTTTCCTTGCACCAATAAAATCATTGAGTATGAAGCTCTTATTGTTGGATTTTGTGCCGCAATTGGACTAAGAACCAAACATCTCCATATACTAGGTGATTCTGAGCTCATTGTGAATTAGATTATGGGGACCTATCAAGCTAAACAAAGTAAGTTCTCTCAGTACCAAGAACTTGTTGGAAATGTTGTCATTGATGTCAGAGGCATTGATAAGATTGTTGTGAAAATTGTTATTGGTATCAAACACCACAAATTGTGCAGATATGCCCAAGAGAGATACAAGTGAGATACAAGGAACATGAATCATTCAAAAAAAACCCATTCAATCTGATAAATTCATATTAATGAAAAGTATATTGTTTGAGAAGTGCAAGTTGCTGAGTTAAATGGTTTTTGTCAATGATCAAATCTATCCAGTTCTCTTCATGAAAGGAACAAATGTCCAGATCAAAGTTATTCAAAATTAAATCAATCTATGTTGAAGGTCAGATTGAATTTAAAGATCAAATAAATTTGAAGAACAGAGCATAGACAAATAAAAAATTGAAGCTACAGATCGAACTTGAAGCTACACTATCTATTCTAAACAAAGCTGATCTAATGTCACAATGAATGACGTGCAAATTAATTAAAAAGGAATTTTCCAATTAAAACTAAATATGCGTTCATTAAGACTAAAATTTTGTTGCCCAGCAAAATGCAAATAAAGAGATCTGAAGTGAAACAAAATAAAAGCAATGCGTATTTGAAGTCGTTGCCCAGCAAAATGCGAATAAAGAGATCTAAAGTGAAACAAAATAAAAGCAATGCATATTTGAAGTAATACATATCTGTTTAAACAAAAATACATTTGAAAGAGGCTTATTCATGATGTCATTATTTCAGCCAAGTTCGCGTATTGACTAAAATGTGAATTAACTAAAACAATATAAAATTTCTGATCAATATGTGGAGATATAGATAGATGAAGGATATGTGTCAAGATGTCTTTCAAAAAGCATCTAATTTCTACATCATTAAGGAAGATAAACAACTATTAGAAATGATATTAATAAACTACATATTATCTTCAGAAGTTCGGGTGCGCCTCTTCATGACGTGTTCATTAAAAGACACAATTTAGAAAATTTTGAAAAGGCACAATTTAATCTTCGATAACTTGCAAAGAAAAGGGACGTCTCTTTTTTTTAAAAAGGAAAGGATTAAATACAAAGGAGGCTTAAACAAAATCGATGAAATCTGAAGGATCACGTCCTTATCAAGAACCATTCTTGATCAGAAATATTCATTCAATCTGTTGTTAAAAGTGTTATGATTTAGTCTTAATCAACAATAAAGAAGTAATCAAGAGAAATAAAATAGAAGAGGTCTGATTAATACAAGATAAATAGATCTTGTGAATAGGCATTTTGTTCAAAAAGGTGCACAAATAGATGTGTTCTTTCATAAAATAGATGCAGCTCTTGAAAAACATACATATTTGATATCCAAATCATTGTTGCTGGTGTGGTTGTTGTTGAAGATTAGCAGTTCAGTCAGATTCCCACCTCCTTGTGTGGGCTGAAGGTGATATCATTGATCACATAGAGCAGATTGGAGAGTTGGGCTTGTGCAAATCAGATTTAAGGCAGTCTTACTTCCATCAAGTCAAAGTTTGGTGCCTTGCACTAGGGGTTGGTGCTCCTTGTAGGTAGGTGTCTACTAAATTTGTAGAGGTCTAGGTGTTCCTTGTAGGATACATTCTACTAAATCATCTTGATGTAAATCTGTAGGTTGGTGCCTACTTTGAAAAATATTATTTCAATAAAGTTGCATCAATTTGGGGAAATTGGTTCATATCAAAAATTTATTGTGATAAGTTTGAAAAGATTAAAAATAAAAGTTTTGTATTTGATTTACTGATTCACCCCCCCTCTTAGTAAATCTTTTGTGCTCTTCAATTGGTATCAGAGCAAGGTCCTTCTTGAAAGCTTAATCACTTGAAGGAGATCCTTAAGAGCACATATGGCGAATCTAAGCAACACTGTGAAAGCACCCATCTTTGATGGGACTAATTATGCCTTTTGGAATATCAAGATGGAAGCATACTTGAATGCACTTGAGTTTGATGTGTGGCAATCTGTTGTTGATTGGTATTCACCTCTAGCTACCACTCCAATGGATCAAGCAGCCAAAAAGAGAAGTGAAAACAATGCAAAAGCTAAGCATGCTCTTCTTTGCAGCCTAACAAATTCTGAATTTACAAAAGTCATGAGGTGCAAGTCAACAAAAGAGATTTGGGACAAACTTCAAAACATCTATGAAGGAGATGCAAAAGTTAAGAAGGCAAAGTTATAAACTCATAGAAGGAAATTAGAAACTCTCAAGATGAATGAAGATGAAGATATTGCCTCATACTTTCTCCGTGTTGATGAAACAGTAAATATCATGAAAGGACTTGGTGAAGAAATTGAGGATACTTTTATTGTTGATAAGATTCTAAGATCACTATCTACAAAATTTGAGGCCAAGGTTGCAGCATTGGAAGAACTAACAAATCTAGATCAGCTGAAAAAGGATGAATTACATGGGATCCTTGCTGCCTATGAGATGAGGATTGAAGGTAGATCACCACAAAAGGAAGTCTCATTCAAAGCATCCAAAAATGACAAAAACAAGCATGAAGAAAAGGATGAAAAATCAAATGATGAAGCAAAAGCTTACTTCATGGGTAAACTTAAGAAAGGAAAAGGAAAATACAAAGGAAAATTCCCTTTTAAATGCTTCAATTGTGGAAAAGTTGGACATTATGCTTCAAAATGTCCTCAAAATGAAAGCAGCTCCAGTGAAGAAGAAAAAGAAATCAGCAACAAGAAAAAGGGAAAGAAGAATTTCAACTCAAAGAAAATTTCAAACACATAAGAAGAGTTTCTATTCAAAGAAAGATAGCAGCACCTCTGAAGAACAAAGTGAAGATAGCTCAAGCAATGGGGAAGATGAAATATTTTTTATGGCTGAATGTGAAGAACAAAATGTTGATCAAGAATGTGAAGAAGAAGAAGAGATAGATCAAGATGGAAATGAAGGAGAAGAAGTAGATCTTGAAGAAGAAGGTTGTCAAGTACAAGTTGAAGATCAAAGAAATGACAAAAGACTTGGAGAGTTCAAGCAAAACCATTGAAGATTTGAGAACTCTAATCATGGAAGTTGAAAGAAATGAAGGATAAATGAAAAACAAACTCAATACAAAGGAGATGGAATGTGACAAGCTGGAGCAAGAAATAGCCATGCTAAAGATAGAGTTGGAGCAAACAAAGGTACAACACACAAAGATTGATGAAGAATCCAACAAGTTGATTGAGCTAATGAAGGCTCAAGAGTTTCTTCAAAACAAAATAGGGGGCTGTTTTGAAGAACAATCCAAGAAGGTTCTTGAATCTAAAGAAAAATCTAAGACCTTCTCAAAACAAGGTGAAGAAAATTGGATAAGTGCTGATCCTAAAAGAAGACTGAATACTAGGCACTTCTATGCATTTAATGGTTATTGTTTTCTATGTAACAAATTTGGGCACAAGGCCTTAAATTGTAAAAATAAAGTGAAAAATATTTCTAGCTACCTTAGGAGAGATTATAATCCTTTCACACCATTAATGGACCATAATAGTCTATGTTACAATTGTAATAACCTTGGGCACAAAGCACAAGCTTGTAGGACAGTTTTTAATGACTCTCCAAAACAAAACAAGAAAGTAGATAAGTCCATTGAAAGGAAAGAAATACCTATCAAAATGTGGAGGAAAAAGGAGAAATGAATGTTCATCCAAACAGCCTTACATGCTGAATGTAAGAAGGATAGATGGTATATTGATAGTGGGTGCTCAAAGCACATGACAGGTGACAAGAGCAAATTCATCTCTCTTGAACCTACTGATGAAGGAATAGTAAGATTTGGTGATAATACAAGAAAACAAATAAAAGGAAAAGGAACACTTAGTCTAGATAATGGGAGAACAAAAATAGAAAATTTTTTGTATGTGAAGGGCCTAAAAGAAAATCTTCTAAGTGTTAGTCAACTTTGTGATCAAGGACATAGTATCAGGTGCTGTCATAATAGTGGTTTACAATTCCTGAGAGGAACAAATTTTCACTGAAATCACATATTTTTAGAAAATATAATGATTTAAGCCTTAAAAAGTTCCATTTTAAGGATTCCAATTGAAGAGGGTTTGATCAAATCACCTTAGATCAAACCCCCATGGATATAACCTTGCTAGTTTTAAACCATACCTATAAATGTGTCTCCTTTACACCTATCAAAATGCTGATAAAAAATCACTTTTGATTTAGCTTTTGGGGGATCAAATGAATTCATTTAAAATTTATTTCAAATGATTATGGTATTCCTCAGAACAAGCTATCCAATGAATATAATTTTAATATGTTTTGGTTTTGTTATGTATTTGTGTTTTAAATTTTATTAAACATAGGTTTTTCATTGAAAATGAATTTCTTTATTCTTCACATGTGGAAAAATGGAAGATTATCAAAACAAAAAATTGAAAAATATGAGTGCACCAAATATTGAAGTCCTTGATCCAACAAAAAAAATTAAATTAAATTTTGACATATACAAAAAAAGTTATGCGTTATACTGTCGCGCTATGTCTGAATTGTAATTTGTTTCACTTTGAAACTTGATTAAGGAAAAAATATTCAATAAAAAACTATTTGACCAAGTGGAAGCACTAGATATAAAAGTTACAAATCTAAATTTGAAAGAATTAGAATTTTATCCTTCATGGAAAAAAAGTTATGCATTATACGTGTGCACCACTTTTTAAAATGTTGTTTTCTGAAAAAAATCAATTTTCATGGGAGATGGAAAAAGAAGTGCAATTTGATTTCAAAAATTTTGAAAAAAATATTTTTAGAATCTACAGACAAAATTTGATGAGACTCTAGTTTGCACCATCTTCAAATTCCTCACACTTTAGCCGCTATAGGTGCCCGAATGTGAAGATTTAGTTAAAAATAATAATTTCAGTGTCTAGTTTGGCCAAAAATTGTAAACCACTATTATGGGATCACCCTATCACATTTATTTCTAATACATGTGATATCAAAAAAGATGGAAAGTTGGTTGCTCAAGCTGAAAGGAAACATAATTTGTATGTCTTAAAAGAGATAAGTTGTGAAAGTTGCAACTTAGTACAAGAGGATGAAAGTTGGTTGTGGCACAAAAGGCTAGGCCATCTAAACTTTGATAATATTGTCAAAGTTAGCAAATCAAATGCTGTGAGAGATATGCCAAGGATAACAAAACCTTCTAATATCATTTGTAGAGAGTGCCAACTTGGAAAGAAAACAAGGTCAAGTTTTAAATCTAAGGAGCATTCTTCATCAAAACCATTAGAACTCATACATACAGATCTTTGTGGGCCAACAAAATCCAAGAGCAGGAATGGAGAAAGATATTTTATGTTGTTGATTGATGACTTCTCAAGAATGACTTGGGTTGCATTTTTGAAAGAAAAATATGAAGCTTTTGATAAATTCAAAGCTTTCAAAGAGCTGGTTGAAAATGAAGCAAACCACAAGATAAAATGTCTTAGATCAGATCAAGGAGGAGAATTCACATCAAAGGAATTTGAAAATTTTTGCATAGACCATGGAATTAAGAGGCAATTTTCTGTAGCAAGAACCCCTCAACAAAATGGGGTTGTAGAAAGGAAAAATAGGACGGTTCAAGAAATGGCAAGGGTAGTGCTAAATGAAACCAAGATAGCAGATTCCTTTTGGAAGGAATCAATTCATACAGTAGTTTACATCTTGAATCGTGCACAAATAAGAGTGAACAATGAGAAGACACCATATGAACTTTGGAAAGGAAGACCAGCAACTGTCAAGTACTTCAAAATTTGTGGAAGCACTTGCTACATTAGAAGAGATGAAGAAGATTTGAGAAAATTTGACACAAGAGCAAATGAGGGAATTTTTCTTGGCTACTCATCCAAAAGTAAGGCATATAAATGCTACAACAAAAGAACTCACAAAATTGTTGAAAATGCTAATGTAAGAATTGATGAAGGAAATCAATTCAAAGAAGTTGGACAAAATGATCACCATGATCAAAATATGAATGATGAATACAAAGAGGATGAGGACTCTCAAGAGGAAGAAAAGGAGGAAGAGGCAAGGGAAGAAGAATATTCACAAAAAACTCCCATGAAGACACCAAAGACACCTTCCAAGTTTGTTCAAAAGAACCCTCCTGAAGATTTGATTCTTCAAGATAGATGTAGATCTACAAGGAAAATGGTGAATTACAATGAAGATTGTCATGTAGCATTCCTATCTCAAGTTGAGCCCAAAACTTTTGAGGAAGCAAGCAAAGACAAATGTTGGATTGGTGCAGTGAATGAAGAACTGGATCAAATAGAGAAAAATGAAACTTGGGAACTTGTCCCAAGACCAAAAGATAAGAATGTAATTGGCACAAAATGGGTTTTTAGAAACAAATTAAATGAAGATGGTCAAGTCACAAGGAACAAAGCAAGGTTAGTATGCAAGGGCTATGCACAAGTTGAAGGAGTAGATTTTGAGGAAACATTTGCAATAGTTGCAAGGATTGAAGCAATTAGAATGTTTTTATCCTATGCAAGTCACAAGAAGTTTAAGGTATATCAAATGGACGTCAAATCTGCTTTTCTTAATGGAGATCTAGAGGAGGAAGTTTATATTGAACAACCTGAAGGCTTTCTATTATCAGAAGACAAGGATTATGTATGCAAGTTAAAGAAAGCTCTCTATGGGCTTAAACAAGCTTCTAGAGCTTGGTATTCTAGACTTGACAAGTATCTCAAAGAGCAAGGTTTCAAAAGAGGAGATGTAGATAGCAATTTATACATCAAAGAAGAAGATGGACACTTATTGATTGTGGTGGTGTATGTGGATGACATCATTTTTGGTGGAGATCAGGACAAAATGTGCAAATAATTTTCATCATGTATGCAAAAAGAGTTTGAAATGTCAATGTTGGGAGAGTTATCCTTTTTCCTTGGGCTACAAATTTCACAATCAAGTAAAGGTATTTTCATCTCCCAAACTAAATATGTAAAGGAAATGTTAAAGAGGTTTAGAATGGAAGATTGCAATTTTGTGAGCACTCCCATGGTTATAGGTTGCAAGCTAAGCAAAGATGATGAATCCCAAGTAGTGAATCAAACACTATATAGATCAATGATTGGGAGTTTGTTGTATCTAACTTCTACAAGACCAGACATAATATAAGCTGTTGGAGTTGTGGCAAGATTTCAAGAAACACCAAAAGAAATACATATTCATGCAGTAAAGCATATATTTAAGTATTTAAAAGGCATAATGGAATATGGTCTATGGTACCCTAGTAGTAATGATTTCACTCTTGAAGCATTCACAGATGCTGATTGGGCTGGCAATGTGGATGATAGAAAAAGTACAAGTGGAGGAGCCTTTTTTCTTGGAGAAAATCTAGTATCTTGGATGAGCAAAAAATAAGAATAAGTCTCTCTATCTACAGCAGAAGCTGAATATATTATAGCAGCAGCATGTTGCACTCAACTTTTGTGGATGAAGCAAAATTTAAGAGACATCAAGGTGGAGTATAATCATCCCTGCACTATCTATTGTGATAATACTAGTGCAATCAATATCTCCAAGAATCCAGTAATGCACTCTAGAACCAAGCACATCCCTATTAAGTATCACTTTTTGAGAGAACAAGTAGGAGAAGGACAAGTTTGTTTAGAATACATAACTACAACAGATCAAATTGCTGATATATTTACTAAACCACTTCCAAGAGATACATTTGAATATATAAGGGATAAATTTAGAGTTGTTCCACATCCATCAAATTAATTGATGGATGCATGTATTCAGGGGCAGTTACACACAAAATCTTGTAGCTTCATGGAGCTGAAACAATGTTAGAAGACCCCTTGCCATTGATGTCAAAGGGGGAGAAATTGGACACATGGGGAGCAAACAAAGGATCAAATTACAATTCAAGAAGTTGCCATCAATGACAAAGGGGGAGATTGTTGGAAATGTTGTCATTGATGTTAGAGGCATTGATAAGATTGTTATGCAAATTGTTATTGGTATCAAACACCACAAATCGTGCAGATATGACCAAGAGAGATAAAAGTGAGATACAAGGAACATGGATCATTCAATGAAACCCATTCAATCTAATAAATGCATATTAATGCAAATTATATTGTTTGAGAAGTGTAGGTGGCTGAGTTAAATGGTTTTTGTCAATGATCAAATCTATCTAGTTCTCTTCATGAAAGGAACAAATGTCCAGATCAAAGTTATTCAAAATTAAATCAATCTATGTTGAAGGTCAGATTGAATTTAAAGATCAAATAAATTTGAAGAACAGAGCATAGACAAATAAAAAATTGAAGCTATAGATCAAACTTTAAGCTACACTGTCTATTCTAAACAAAGCTGATCTGATGTCACAACGAATGATGTGCAAATTAATTAAAAAGGAATTTTCCAATTAAAACTAAATACACATTCATTAAGACTAAAATTTTGTTGCCCAGCAAAATGCGAATAAAGAGATCTGAAGTGAAACAAATTAAAAGCAATGCATATTTGAAGTCGCTACCCAGCAAAATGCGAATAAAGAGATCTGAAGTGAAACAAAATAAAAGCAATGCGTATTTGAAGTAATACATATCTGTTTAAACAAAAATACATTTGAAAGAGGCTTATTCAAGATGTCATTATTTCAGCCAAGTTCACGTATTGACTAAAATGTGAATTAACTAAAACAATATAAAATTTCTGATCAATATGTGGAGATATAGATAGATGTAGGATACGTGTCAAGACGTCTTTCAGAAAGCATCTAATTTCTGCATCATTAAGGAAGATAAACAACTATTAGAAATGATATTAATAAACTACATATTATCTTTAGAAGTTCAGGTGCACCTCTTCATGACGTGTTCATTAAAAGACACAATTTTGAAAATTTTGAAAAGGCACAATTTAATCTTTGATAACTTGCTAAGCAAAAGGATGTCTCTTTTTTTTAAAAAAGGAAAGGATTAAATAAAAAGGAGGCTTAAACAAAATTGATGAAATCTAAAGGATCATGTCCTTATCAAGAATCATTCTTGATCAGAAATATTCATTCAATTTGTTGTTAAAAGTGTTATGATTCAGTCTTAATCAACAATAAAAAAGTAATCAAGAGAAATAAAATAGAAGATGTCTGATTAATACAAGATAAACATATCTTGTGAATAGGCATTTTGTTCAAAAAGGTGCACAAATAGATGTGTTCTTTCATAAAATAGATGCATCTCTTGAAAAATATACATATTTGATATCCAAATCATTGTTGCTAGTGTGGTTGTTGTTGAAGATTAGCAATTCAGTCAGATTCCCACCTCCTTGTGTGGGCTAAAGGTGATATCATTGATCACATAGAGCAGATTGGAGAGTTGGGCTTGTGCAAATCGGATTGAAGGCAATCTCACTTCCATCAAGTCAAGGTTTGGTGCCTTGCACTAGGGGTTGGTGCTCCTTGTAGGCAGGTGTCTACTAAATTTGTAGAGGTCTAGGTGTTCCTTGTAGGCTACATTCTACTAAATCATCTTGATGTAAATCTGTAGATTGGTGCCTACTTTGAAAAATATTATTTCAATAAAGTTGTATCAATTTGGGGAAATTGGTTCATATCAAAAATTGATTGTGATAAGTTTGAAAAGATTAAAAATAAAAGTTTGTATTTGATTTACTAATTCACCCCCCCCTCCCAGTAAATCTTTTGTGCTCTTCAGAACTTTCCTTGTCCTTGCTTAATCAATTCTCCTCTTTCACAATAGACAATATCCCTAGGAGGGAAAATAGACATGTCGATGCCATGGCAAGTGCTGCTTCCTTGGTACCTGAAGAAGAGGATATGAAAGAATACCACTTTGGGGTTCATGTACTTCGAACCTCTGTGGTTTCTGATCAACCTGAATCCAAGTCTTTTGTGTGTTCTCACATATACTCAGGAGAATGGTTTTCTAGTATCTATAATTATTTAAAGATTGGAAACTTTCCCAATGATGTGACAAAAAATGATTGCACTTGTATACGGAAGCTTTCAGCATGTTATGTCATTTTATCCAATGTTCTTTATTGAAAATACCATAATGGTTTTCTTCTCAGGTGTCTCACTAAAGAGGAAATACCCCTTGCCCTTAAGGAAGCCCATTCAGGCTCCAGGGAAAACACTTTGGTGGTAGATCCCTGGCTAGAAGACTGATACACATGGGGTATTATTGGAAAATGATGGAACAAGATTCCTTCAATTTTGTTAAAAAGTTCCTTCAATGTCAACAATACAACCGTCTTATTCATGCATTTTATCAAGAGTTACAAAATCAAATCTCTCCTTGGCCGTTTGCAAAATGGGGGTTGGATATTATCAGGAAAGCATCACCTCCTTCTTCCAAGGGACATACCTTTATCATCATCACTATGAATTACTTCATGAAATGGGTTGAAGCTATTCCACTAAGATCCATAAACGCTGAAGCTATCTATAGCTTTCTTATGAACAATGTGAAGCATTTTTTCCTTAGTCATTTTCATTTTTGACTTGTATAAATGTTTTCAGTTTCGGGTGCACCCGCGCTCAAGTAGAATTATTGGAAATATGCACCATGCACAACGTGGTGGTTACGTAGCTTTCATCTTTTGTCTTCCTTTCGGGAGAGAGTTTGGGAGACGTCTTGACTTTTCGGTCATTTTCTTGGGAGCTATATTCATGAGCTCAGAAGTTTCCACCTTGTTGACATGTCACCTCTTCGTCGTGGGTAGTTTGCATCTCCTATGGAGTAATATGATTGGGGAGTTTGGCGGAGCTAGCTAGCCTGTTTCTTTTCTTGGTTTTTGGGATGAAAATTTTGAGTCAGTTCCTCAAGATGATGTGATCGGTCAATTGGACCTTTTTCTAGGCTATTGTTTCTAGGATTTGATTGTTTACGAGCCTCTATCTTTGCTAAATATCTAAAAACCATCAATGTAGCAGCTGAGAATTGATGAGCAAAGATCGTTGCAACCTAACCAAATATCTACGATTGGATAGTGTGCCATTAACTGTCAACACCTGGCAGTATCATTTTTTTGTGTTGAGGTGGTGTTTTCTTCTTCTGACGACTATATAAGGAGGGTGACGACATAATGGGGGGTTGGATTCCAAGTTATAGTTTCTTTGTTAAGAAAATTTTCTTTAGTTTTCTTAGGGTTTTAGAATTATTTTCAAAAGAAATGTTGCAAAACTAATTTTCATTGGCATGTTATATCTATTAAGGTTTAAACTATTGTCAGATTGGCATCTGACCTCTATTTCAAAGTTCATTTGATATTTAAAAGTGCAAAATATTGAGGAGAAATTGTTGAGACTATGTATATATGGCCTTTTTCAAGCTTTCTTTCTTTATATTATTGTTTTGAATGGAACACTATGTCTTGCAAGCTAAATCTAGATAGTTTAAATAGTTGATTTCCATGTTGTATGCTCGAATGGTAGAGTAGGAGCTTAAGAAAACTGGATTATGTTGTTGGACTTCTTTGATTTTATGAAAGTTGTTGTTTTGTCATGCTATGTTGTATTAGGAGGAAGAGTTCATGTGATTTCTAAGATATTATTATGTTACTCATAAGAGATCTTTATGTTTGATCATACCTTAATGAACACTACCTGTGGAAAGATTTGAAATTCTACACTGTGCTTGAAGTTAGCCTTTGATGTTCATTCTTTTTCCAAAAATGAAGGGTTGTGGCATTTTGTGTCTAATTATATCACTCACAGGAATGATTTAGGTTTGAAATTTTGTAAAATATTTGGCGCATTTCCTTTTATGTGTTATGTTTCCATTTCCTTATCTCCTTATCTCCAAACCCCTAAGAAGAGCTGAATTTCTATAAAAATCCCAGAGGTATTTAGTGAGACACAATTTTCCCCCATTCGCTGAATTTCCCATAAGACTATTGGAGAGGCGGAAGCTTTGTTGATCAACAGTTCTTTTTCTGGCACGCTCGGTTGGCAAGAAGTTTTCCAAATGCCTGATTAGAACTCAAAAATATTTCTTGAATTAGACTAAGGAAGGAAATTGGAAGTTTCATACCTAGAGTCCAAACAAGAGCATCTTCGAAAGGTCACTTCTAGTACTCTTAGTTACCTGCCTCAGTATTTAGAAGGAGAAGACTTATAAGCTCTATATCACCTATAAGGAGCAATAGATTAAGAAGTAAGAACCCAGTATCTAGAGCTTTATCTACTCAACCCAGAGGCTTAAACTTCTAAATAAGATTACCTATATATCTAATTCATAGGAATCTTTTCTCTATGGCTCATTTACCTCCCCCTACTCCAAGAAATTTCGTTACATGGGATAGTGGTAGTCCGCTACAACCACCCATACCCCCAAGATGTATGGCCTATTATAACTGCTTGTGACCTCAAGGCTATTCAAAGATTATCTAGAGAAGACTTCAAAACCCCTTCTGAACACCTTCAAGATATATTGGAGGCATGTAGGGTACATAACATATTGCAAAACATTGTGTTGAGGCTGCTAGCTACCTCTTTTAAAGGAAAGGCCCAAGATAGGTATCGATCTTTGGCCTCAAGTTCTATCATCTCCTAGGACCAGCTTGGAGGGCACCTGTTCGAACACTTGTTAGAGGAAGGAGACTGCTCCTCATTGCTGCAAAAACTAATTACCATCAAGAGAGCTTCACATGAGGCCATGAGTGACTTCAACACCAGATTCCATAAGACTTGGAAAAGGATCTCCGTGACTACTTGACCTCAGACTACCATGGCATTCATGTTCTATCTGAAGGCCTTCAACCCAGATATCACAATCATGATAACCTCCATGGGAGGGGATATCTTTCTCGACACATACAGTGGCAGTGCATGCAAAGAATAATCTAATCGATGCTAGAAAACTTCTACCTCGACCCCTGATGCCATTGTTTGCAGAAATATATGATGGTCCTCAAGAAGAAGCCACTCCAAGAACTCCCACGACACAACTAACATTGGTCACCCCACAGTCTATGAATGTGCATCCCACCACTCAATCAAGCCTGTTGGGATTTTTCTCAATGGCGGTAGATTTCAGTGACATGAAAAATCTCATGTAGACTTTTGCTAACAAGTTGGTCATTATCAAACAACAACAAGCAATGCCTCCAAAGAATACCACACAAGCCTATGGCGAAGGAAAGTCATCTTATCAATAGAATCCATATCAAGGATCCTCCAAAGGAGGAGGTCAACAAATGACATCTGCAAACCAGATATTTCTAGTCACCATGCTGTGCAAGAATAGCCATATGCCCTGAAATTGGTCAAGGGTAAATATGTAGTAGAGGGCAGCGGAACAAAGAAGCAAGAGAATGCTCTTGAATGTGGACAAGTATGAATCATCCAAAATGGAAAACACTCATTTTAGAGCACAAATGCAAGGGATGTCCTTGGAGTAGGAGCTAGACATTGCAGTCGATCAAGCTTTGTTCTCATGGCTAGAAGAGGAAGAGGTTGTGTTCACAAATGAAACTCTAATGACTGGTGTTCCAAAAGTGCAGTTAGATTACAACATAAGATCAAAGAGAAGGATTACAAGAGAGTATGTACAACAAGATTTTCAATGGCCACAACTGTGTCAATTGTTCCCACAAGAAAAACAAACTTCATTGCCCATCGTCCAGCCTTTTTCATAGCCTGATAACACACCATTGACAAAGAAAGAGATGAGCAAAACACCAAGCCCAATCAAATCAAAACATTTTCTGCCAAAAACAAGAGAAATACCATCTTTTAAGCCCAAGGCCCAAACAGTTGGGATGCTTAACATGGTGGATCAATTGAAGAAGATGCCTACCAATGTATCATTGTGGGATGTCATATCAATTCCTAAACAAAAAATACTATTTCAAGAAGCATTAAAGGAAAAAGAACAAAGCCCATAGGTGGATGCAACTCAGGAATGCAATCAAAGTGGAGACAATAGATCTGTGCTGCCCCCTCAGGCTTCAAAAGCAACAACTTATGCAAACATTATAATGTAGGTAATGCAAAAGAGAAAGAGGCAAGTAGAAAAAATCCCACACCTTTCTTCTTAACACTTATAGTAGGAGACTGTAAATTATTGCATAATAATATGATTGATTCGGGGGCTAGCACAACTGCTATGCCAAAACAAGTGGGGGATGCTTTGAAGCTTAAGTATGAGCCCATTGAAAAGGGAATCATGCAACTAGACAGGAAGAAGGTTCTGACTATTGGTTGGATAAAAGATCTATCTTTGACCCTTTTCTCCTACCAAAGCCAAACAGTCACGTAGGAAGTAGTAGTGATAGACATTCTCCTGGTCTTCGGAATGTGTCTTTCATGATATTTCACTACAAAGCTCAGTGGATACTTGGCACTTGACTGGTCCCACCTAGTATTGAAAACCAAGCACAGGGCAAAGATGAAGATCCTATCTGAATCTTTGCGTCCCAAACATATTGCAGATGACACAAATATGTGCTTTGGGGCTGCACATACCTCTATCTCTCAGCAAGAGAGATACTGTGTAGAAATTCCTAAAGAAAAAGAAGATACAAGCAAGTGGAATCCTGAGGAAGAAGTGTTGCTCAACCAATTCATTAGTTTTGATCCATTTGGAAACTTCCATGCTACAGGGCTAGGCACCTATGTAATTCTTGATGGTGATCAATTTTTTTTGAAACTAATGAAGGACCAAGAGAAATCCGATGACCCATCTGATAATCATCCATGGACCCTATATTTTGATGGTTCCAAATGCAAAGTCGGCTCTAGAGCAGGTGTCTAATTAGTGTCTTTGACAGGATTGGAGACCCCCACGGCCTACCATTTTCAGTTCTCATGCTCCAACAATGATGCCAAATATGAAGCTTTAGTTCACAGGTTGATTCTAGCATAGAAAATAGGCATGAGGAAGATACAAGCTTTCAAATATTTAGAACTAGTGGTAAGCTAGATCCATGGACAAGCAACTACAAAGAATACAAGGATACGATCTTACACACATAGGGTATGGAATCTCATTGAAAGTTTCAAAGCTTTCAACATACAAGCAATTCCCCAATCACAAAATAATATTACTGATCTGATGGTTCCTATTAGTCACCAATTTGAACTAGTTTTTGACCTAACAAAGTAGAGTGCAGTGCAAATCATTGCCCAACCTCCAATTCTTGACAACGATCAAAATTGGAAAATTTTGGGTGATGATGTTCAAATTGTTTCTTTCATACTGAATTCAGGGACAACTTCTGACTATTCACCAGTGGGGACAGATCTTCTCAAAGATGCAAGGAATTGCAAGCAAATATTTTTTGCAAATTCAAGGGATTATGAAGAACTTGATGTCGGAAGCGATAGAAAACTGAGAGTCGGAAGGGAAGTCCCTTGCAAGGACAAGAGAAGGTTGAACGATCTATGCTTTAGGTATGATCTTAGAGGGTATGACCCAAGCATAATTCAACGTACCATTGACTTAGCGGAAGGATCCAAGCCTGCCCGATAGAAAAAAAGGTTAGTCAACCCAAAGGTTGAAGCCTTGATGGTGCAAGAGCTCACCAAGTGGGTTGAATAAAAGATCATATACTTGATCAAACATTCCACCTAGGTGTCAAATCTAGTCCTAGTTTGGAAAAGGAATGGTGATATCTGACTTTGCTTCAATTTTTGTGACTTAAAAAGGACTTCAGTAAAAGACCATTACCCCTCACCACTAATGCAGTGGATTTTTTAAACTATAACCAAATTAGGGATGTTCTCCTTGTTATATGTTTTCTCAAGATGCAATCAAGTCTATGTGAAGGAATCCAACCAACATGGGATGACATTTACCACTAAGTGGAGAATGTTTGCATATTCAAATATGTCGTTTGGACTCTCAATACTGGTGCAACTTTTCAATGGGTGATGAACATTGCTTTAGAAGGATTGGTCAACTAGATTATCTTCATATATTTGGGCAACCTAATAGTCTTTTCTAGATCAAAAAATTATCGTTTCGATCATCTAAAAAAAGTTTTCCAGAAATACGAACGATTTGGGATTTCTTTCAATCTAGAAAAATGTCTTTAGAGTGCCTCAAAGAAAGCTTCTTGGCTTTGTAGTATCAAAAGAGGGATTAGCAATAGATCTCGAAAGGGTCCGAATGACAAAGGGGTTGCGATCTTTTCTAGGGAAGATTAATTTTTTCAATAGATATGTATAAAATTTTGTGTGCATTCCACGACTGATCACCTTGATGCTTAAGGAGAACTTTCTTTTCAAGCGGACTTCTGAGGGAATAACAACTTTTGAGCAACTAAAGACGGCCATCTCCAAAGCCTTGACACTGATTAGCCTAGATTTTTCCAAAGGCTTTCTAGTCTACGTGTGTAGTGGCTGATATAATATAGCTTTTGTGCTCACTCAGAAGTGTGAGGAAGATAATGAAAATAATCCTATTGCATCCCATTCGAGGACCCTAAAAGTTTTCGAGGTTAGTGTGTGGGAATACATCACTTAAATGGAAATTATCAATTTCCTTGAGGAGCTAGTAGCCAAGCTTGGTCTGCTCGAGATTGTTATATCCAATAATGCCCAAGTTTTTGTAAAATTAGGACTGTTAGATGTTGCTATCAGACACAAAGTTTTCTTGAAGGATTCATCAAATTATTACCCACAAGGGAACTAGTTAGTGAAATCAACCAACAAAAACCTAATTAGGTTAACCAAGCATATTGGGTCAGAACAAAAAAAGGATTGACATAAACATCTATGAGCTACTCTGTGGGTAGACCAAATTACTCCCAAGCATATTCTAATGACCTCACCTTGCGAGTTGGTGTATAGAAGAGAGGTAGTGATACCCATTTCCATAGAAATTCTTGCTTCACAACTACTGAAAGCCTTAGAAATTAAAGAAAATGGTGGAATGGAAGTACAATTGGAACAACCCCTCAAACTATAAGAGGATAGAGAAAAGGCTCATGAAGCCATGATCAATCACCAATAGATAGTCAAGTGATGGTTTGAAAAAAAGACTTCTAACCTAGAATTCAAAGAAGGGAGCTTAGTGCTAAAGTATGTTGAATGTACATTAAAACCAAGGCAAGACACAAAATTTGAAGCACTGTGGAAAGGACATTTCTGAATCAGCCCATGCAAAGAAAATAATGTGTACGAACTTGAAGCTATGGAGGGAGACGCTTTAGATATACCAATGAATGGTATTTTTCTAAAGATTTTCCATTAAAATGCACAGTTCTTTTTAAAAAAATTAACAGTTATGTACCATATGTAAAAATTTTGTAAATATTTCAAAATTTTAAGAATAGGCCAACCCAAGAAGAACACTAAAGAAACAAAAAGCTATATTTTATTATATTCATTAAGAATTTACAATATAATGCATGACCCAAGGCTCATAATTTAGCATGAAGCTCTCTTGAGCAAAACCCCAAAGAAGTAGCAAGTAAAAGAAGCAAAAGAGAGGCAATGGGCAAAAAAAAGTAAAGTTAAGCCTCCAGCCATTGACGACAAACGAAAAAGGGCTCGTTATCGGGTTCTTCTTCTTCTCCTTCTTTTCATCTGATGGGTTGTGAACAAGGGTTGAACACAAAACACATGGGCCACATAGTGTAGACCTAGGGTCTACTCGCTGTGAATCTGCACTAGGAAGTTGAAGTGCTTCCTCTAGGTGATTCCCATAACCCGTTCTATGTCGTAGTCCTACAACAAAAAAATGGCCACTAGCTGAGAGGAATAGTGGTGTGTCTCAAATTCCATGGTGTAGAAATTAGTGAGGAAGGGAAATTATGGTACATCTATGCCAAAGTCCATGTGCCTATGGAGGTTCATAGCACTCAAAATACCAACACTGAGGATGGCCACTCACACTATCTCACGAAGCACTTTCATTAGTGAAGTGTCAAACATCTTCTGGCATAGTTCAATTATCATAGGCTTGGACACATTCAGTTCCAGTAGCAAGGCCACGAAGTGGAAAAACATGTTGCAGTTGCTCCAAAGTTGGTTCTCATCGATAATGTAGTCTACGATGACTACCCACTTGAACACTACCATGATGAGGGGGTCACATTTCTTCACCTGGCATTTGATTTAGTCACTAGTGACCTCTCCCATGAAGCAGTGTTGTAGTCTCCATGGAAGGAGCCGAATAGGGTTAACTAAGCCAACATACATTCTGATAAAGCAACGAATTATGGTGGAAAGGGAATAAGTGGAAGGCCAACTAACTTAAGAGACTATATGTTCGAATGAATGTTGTAAAAGGTGGTGTAGCTATATATAGAAAAGGCAAGCTGAAAAACTCAACCAATGAAATGTTTATTTTTGGCCGGATGACAACAATGTTTTTTAAGATAGAATGAAACAAGGTAGATAAATCATACGGAGGATATGATGGAATTCCTTTAGAAATAAATTTGGGCATTGGGAGTAAATTCTCTCATATGCCGATTGTTGACATGTGTCCTTCACCATCATCAATGCCAACCAACTTACTAATAAGAAATGACATGGATTAACACATTAAAACTTTGAAAAATTAATGGGCATCTCTTTTGAAGAGTACCTTGTATCACCTCAACACATTTCATATGACGAAAAGAATGATTTTCAATGTAATCAATTTATTTGTAAAAGAGGTAGCAGGGAGAATGTAATAATTCCATTCTTGTAGCGTTCTTGTCATTCCTAAGGGATACAAATCTCATGTTCACACATATTGCCTTGGTGGAAAAATTTAATGGACCAACAATAATAGTGTAGTCTTAACTACATGTACGAGTCAGAGAATTAATTGCACTCAAAAGTAGATTTTCTTTCTCAAGCAAGCAAAAGGCAAGTGGCTGCTATCACTTGAGAAGCTCTATGCAACCTTCTCATATAGTCATGGAAGAAGCATCTACCTTTGGTAGGAAAGTTATAGTTTCAAATAGAAGACCTAGTTATGCCAATGTTTTTGGGCAATGCTCATTCACCAGTGCCCCAGAAGTAGAAGAACGACCATTTGAGAGCTACAGGAAGGTCCAACGTAATGAACACATTGAAAGAGAGGTGGTGCAAGACATCATTGACAATGTTTTCGACCCTCAGTTGTCAGCCAACCCTAAAAATCTTAGGGAAGGTGCATTTCAGAGGATGTTGGAGCATGAAACATTACAGGGTTTTACATTTCCACTCTAGAACAGTGATCTACCATAGTTTATGCTACCTACTATGCATCCATTCCCGAAGTTGGTTGATACATGTGCAAAAAGGTTTAACAAAAATGCAGAGGCCATTGAAAGCCGTGGGGTCAAGATTACCATTTCTGCCAAAGCTATACGAGATATTATATGTATCCCTATGAGCTGGGGTGTTGAGATTTTCAACGAAGAGCAGATGGATTCCCTAGGAGAAGACATGTTCTAGAAAACAAATTTCTATAAGGATGAGACATAAGAAAGGCCACAGAGAGTAGAGATTCGCTAGCCTCTTTCGTGCAAGAAACTTAAGAAGGATACGTAGTTCATGTTCTTAATGTTGGCTTGGGTTTTTGGCCTCGATGATGATGAAGAGGTTAACCCTTTCCATTTTTCCCTAGGCCATACACTCAAAAGAGAAAAATTCCAGAGGTACTATGATTTTGCTAAGATGATAGCTGGGAACATGAGTGAGCAGTTGAAGAACTACAATGTTGAGTCTAAGTTCGGGTATTCTTCTATCCTAGTTCATTTTCTTTTACATCAAAATTTTGAGTGGATGGGGAGGAATGTATCAATGTATAAGCTAGATGAAAGGGGTTGTATCTAGCCAGTTTCTGTATGGACCCCTATGTTTTCAAGGATAGGAGATTATTATCGGTTTGCAAAAAAAATTTTGAGGCCAATACTTCAAGATTTGTTGCCTCACCCCATTGGCCGTTTATCTCAAGAGGTTAAAGAATGGATAGAGGATCCACTTATCCCATTGTATTATTTCCTGAGAAAGGATTTCACGTTTGTTAGATTTCATGGTTTTCTCAGGGAGGTTTTTCAACTCCCCAGATTTGTAACAGACAAAGTCTTTGTGTTGGAGGCATGCCGACAAGTAACTATTGTTGATAGGATTTATGGTGCCAGGAGGAACCAAAAAAAAGCTTTACAATCTTCCCCTTGTGATTGCTAAGAGTCAGGTGATACTAACTAAATAGAAGGTAGAGGACGAGATCACAAATTTATTGGCGGCTTTGGGTTTGGTCCTCATTTGTCACAAATGGAATTATAACCTAAATGAGATTTTTAGCTTAAGACATGAGTTTAGGGATTATTTCCAAAGGAGGAACCCGGATCAGGAGAGCACAAAGATATACATTGAACTGACTTGCATTCCAGAAGAGTGGCCAAAATGGCTAAGTTTTTATGAGCCACAGGAATAGTATCAAAGGAATCTTTCAATGGGAAAATTGCTTAACGTGCAACTAAGGTGTAAGAGATGGCCAGAAAGGAAAAAGGAAGACTTTTGGAGGTTTTGATAGGAGATGAGATGTCTAGGTACCCCATTCAGTAACTTTCAACTTGATGATGAATTTGAGGATTTATATGATAAGGAGGTTGATTCTGACAACAACAATCCTGAAATGAGCCATGAGGGTATGTGCAGGATCATGATGGGCCAAAAAGTGGCAATATGATGGCTTTTTGTAGGGTATGTGGCTGATGACTTTTTTTAACCCAAAATTGATGAAATAAAAAGGGTTTTTAGAGGATATTCTCAGCTTTTCACTAATATAAATTATTCTTTACTTTGAATTTAATAAATAATTATTATTTATTTTCTAATTGAATTACAACTAAAGTCCTGATTGATAGGCTAATTGAAAAACATCTATAGCTTTCAAACAGTATCACATTTTTTCAATCCAAAACATGCTACATTCTATGCTTCATACTATAGGATTTAAAAAAATAAATGAATTTCATGAAGTTTTGACCAAGTTAAGGTGGTTAGACATACAAGTTTTTTATTTTTAAAAGTCAGAATAAAAATTCATAATTAATTATTTACTTAGAAAAAATTACAAACAAATATGCATCACATCGACATGAGTCCTCTACTTATATATAAAATATTATAAAATATTATCATTTTATTGTGGTTAGTGTGGTCGACAAACACTTACTTCTTACTTTTTCCCTCAAATTTAAGTACTATCTGATTGAAATTTCAAATTTTCACCAAATAGATTTTAAAAAAAAAAAACCTAGTAGTTTAGAAACTACATTTAATTTGGTACAAATTTTATTCTTACATATTTTTGAAATAATATAGTTAACTTATTCAAATTTTTATGTCGAGTTGCCTAATTCTAATTTTTCTGAATTTTTTGCCACTTAAGGGCCTATTTTTTCCATGATGATCCTGCACATACCCATGAAATTGATGAGGAATGAGTTCTACCTTAGGATTATAGACCTCGGGAATCCAACATCCAGAGAGACTCGAGGCAAAGGGGTTCACAAGTGCCATCTACCTTCAGCACCTGAAGTAAAGGGAAAAAGGCTTGACGGTCTCCAAGGGGATCCTCAATGGTTGCTAAGGGTGAAGTTTCAGAGGACTCTACAACTAGAGGATCAAAATGCACTAGTTCTGGTCATATGAAACGAAAAAGGATCCAAGATCTGGGTGCTCCTAATGTACTGATCCGACAAGAAGAAGAAGTTGAGTATTTCTTGCAAAATGTTTCATCCACTATGGCTTAGGTAAGTTTCGCTCCCACTCTTCTTCCTATTCCCACATCTTTGGTCAATCCCTTGCCTCCTCCCATGGAAAGGAATCCTCCAACCTCAACCCCCAAATTGGTAATTTTGAATGTGCCCCCTACCATTTTCAGAGAAGCTAAATCCATCTCACATGCTAAAGGAGCGTCATCCACCATAACCATTGTTGTGTCATTAATCGCCCTATCAAAGGCCCCTATTAGAATGGTTGAAACCACTAATTTTCTTGTTACTCCCTACCCATCTAATTTTGGGAAGCAACCTCTCCATCAACATGTTTCTATGTTTACCCCTACTGGTTTTTCCCCTGCTCAATTTGGCGTTCTACCCTTTTCCATGATCACACTTGCTTTTGTGTCGCCCAATGCTCACACATCTGAAGTTTCCCCTACTATCACTATTTTGGGCTGCCCCCTGGTGCTTCCATTGCAACACAAAGCATCAATGTTCCTCAAACTCTTCAGGGCCATTTTGATGCTACCAAATAGGCCTGAAAGGCCAAAAAGCAGAAAATATTATCAAAGAATGCTGGGAAGACCGCTACAAAGAAGATTGAAGCCTATTTCAATGAAGAGTGAAACTCTCTGCTTATTAACACAATGAAGCCACTCATTTCAAAGCCCGAAGGGAAAATGAAGATGGAATATTATGACATTCATGTCGTGGGCCTGGACTTGAGCGAAACTCACTTGGGTGATAAAGTGGTCTTAGACAAAGCCACACAGAAGGTAGTATATGCTGACTATGAGAGGCTGGACATGAAATTAAAGAAGTGTGAGGTAGAGTTGGCAAATGTGAAAGAAATAGTAAGCAAACTACAAGATGAGATTCGAGCTAGAGAAGCTGAAGTGACCAGTGCAAAGAAAATTCAAGGCCAGCAAGGAGAAGCATCTAGGTTGCTTGCAGAGGCTCAAAGTGAACAGGTTTAGTTTCACACTAAAATTGAAAATTTATGAAGAGAGCTAAATGATGCCCAATCCCGAAATTTTGATGATCTTTAGAGGATCAAGGTAGAAGTAGAAGAGTCAAGGCAAGAAGTTGAAATACTAAGCTCTAAATTGGAAAATTCCCTTTGAGAGAAAAGTCAAATGCAAGAAAATACCTGGGC
The DNA here is from genome assembly GCA_007258455.2 of Sequoia sempervirens. Taxonomy (NCBI): domain Eukaryota; kingdom Viridiplantae; phylum Streptophyta; class Pinopsida; order Cupressales; family Cupressaceae; genus Sequoia; species Sequoia sempervirens. The sequence goes on from VDFB02281492.1 coordinate 697,004,867, forward strand.
AAGAGAGGCTCAATTTAACCAAGAGTTGATTGTTGTATGAGGATATGGAACCCTTCCTATAATGAAGAGGCTGATATCTATGCATTGGGAGTGAATCGCAGCTGGTGTTGATGTCTTATAACCCACCTTACAATTTCTAAGGGATTCCCAAAGTTTCATCTCCAAACTATGTAACACCATTGACCATGTCCTTGAAAGGGTAGGGATTCCTGATCGTCAGATCACCTCCATCAAAGAAAATGAGATTATCAACTATCACAGGGTTGTGGAAAAGTGTAAAAGGTGCCAAATAGTGCTGAATAATTGGGTCATCGAGATTAGGAAGGACTTTGACATCTTGGTGAGTTTTGGGTTGCCTCCTCTTCTTTCACTAGATGAAGATGCATTGACAATGGAACAGGTCAATGATGCAATCTGACACAAGATCTAGACCTCGACAAAAATTCCAATTTCAAGTGCCATGCCCACAGTTGATGATGTTGAGTGTGAGATCTATCCTCTTTCTTGACTCTATTTTTACCTAGGTGTAGTTTCTTCTAGATGGGGGTTCATCTCTTTTAAGGATATTTTTTATCTCGAACAAGCATACAGGAAGATCCAAACCCTTATCCTACCAATTGATATAGATTGGGAGGCTCAGCATGCCACTCTCATCAAACTCCAAGAACAACAAGAGGCCTAGGTTCGTATCTCCGCAAAGCAAATACCCCTTTTAGTCACCAAAACTGTGAAGCATTTTTTCCTTAGTCATTTTCATTTTCAGCTTGTATAAATGTTTCCAATTTCAGGTGCACCCACACCCAAGTTGAATTATTAGAAAGATGTGCAATGCGCCACGTAGTGGCTGCATAGCTTTCATCTTTCATCTTCCTTTTGGGAGAGTTTGAGACACGTGTTGACTCGTTGGGAATCTTCTTGGGAGCTATATTCATGAGTTCAAAATTTTCTGCCTTGCTAACACGTCAACTCATCGCCACGAGTAGTTTGCATCTCCTACGGAGTAGTATGATTGGGGAGTTTGGTGGAGCTAGCTGGCCTGTTTCTTTTCTTGATTTTTGGGATAGAAGTTTTGAGTCAGTACCTTGGGATGATGTGATCAGTCAATTGGACCTTTTTCCAAGTTGTTTCTTCTAGGATTTGATCATTTACGAGCCTCTATCTTTGCTAAATATCTGAAAACCATCAATGCGGTAGCTGAAAATTGATGAGGAAAGATTGTTGCAACCTAACCAAAGATCTCTAATCAGAGCATGTGCCATTAACTGTCAACACCTGGCAGTATCATTTTTTGTTCTGAGGTGGTTTTTTCTTCTTTTGACGACTATATAAGGAGGGTAACACAATGGGGGTTTGGATTTCAAGTTACACTTTCTTTGTTAATATAAGTTTCTTTAGTTTTCTTAGGGTTTTTATAATTATTTTTAGAAGCAAAGTTGTAGAAATAATTTTCTTTGGCATGTTATATCTATTAAGGTTTAAACTATTGTTGGATTGGCATCTAACCTTTGTTTCAAAGTTCATTTGATATTTAAAAGCATAAACTATTGAGGAGAAATTGTTGAGACTATGCATGTGTGGCATTTTTCAAGATTTCTTTCTTTATATTATCATTTTGAATGAAACACTTTGTCTTGCAACCTAAATTTGGATAGTTTAAATAGATGATTTCCATGATATATGCTCATATGGTAGAGTAGTAGCTTAAGAAAATTAGATTATGTCATTGGAATTCTCTATTTTTCTAAAAGTTGCTATTTTGTCGTGCTATGTTGTATTAGGAGGAAGAGTTCATGTGATTTCTGAGATATTATTCTATTACTGATAAGAAATCTCGATATTTGATCTAACCTTAATGAACACTGCCTGCAGAAAGATTTGAAAGTTTGTACTGTGCTTGAAGTTAGCCTTTGTTGTTCGTTCTCTTTCCAATAATAAATGGTTGTGGCATTCTGTGTCTAATTATATTACTCATAGGAATGATTTGGGTTTGAAATGTTGTAAAAGATTTGGTCCATCACCTTTTATGTTTTATATTTACATTTCCTTCTCCCCTTATCTCCAAACCCCAAAGAAGAGCCGACTTTCTATAAAAATCCTAGAGGTATTCAATGAGATGCAATTTGTCCCTCACTTGCTAAATTTCCCATAAGACTGTGAGAGAGGCACAAGCTTTGATGATCAACAAACAACATTATTTCTCATTTTGGATTACTTGCTATAGTTGTTTCTGACAATGGTACTCCATTCAAGAACAAGGAAGTAAAGTAGTTCTTGGAGAAGTTTCATATTCAACATAGATTTTCTACGTCGTACTATCCAAAATCCAATGGTCAAATGAAAACATCTAATAGGACTCTTGAAATCATTCTTCATAAAATAATTAATAAACACAATAAGGATTGGCCTATTCAATTAACATTATTTTGTGGGCCTATCACATGAGTGTCCATAGGGCGACGAGAACAACACCTTACAATATCGTGTATGGTGTCGAAGCTATCATTCCTTTAGACTTGGAAATTCCATCTTTACGAGTTTCCCTTAAAGGGTTTAATTGATGATGAAACCTACTAGGTTAACTATTTGCATCAGCTAGAGATGCTTGATGAGCACCGATTGTAGGCCTTTGATCATCTTAAAGCTTATCAATAGTTGTTATCAAGACAATATAATCAAAGTGTGCTTCCTAGGACCTCTAAATTGGGAGACCTAGTTCTCTGTGAAAACCAATGAAATGTAAATGCGCCACCTAATTAGAGAGGGAAATTTAGTCCTAATTAGTTAGGCCCTTACATTGTGATCTTGGTGTATGGTTCGGGTTCCTATGGATTATCATCTATGGATGGAACACCTTTAAAAGAGCCCATTAATGTGATGCATCTTCGTCGATACTATGTGTAGTGTTCCATGTGTCATCTATGTGGTGATCTCTCTATGAAAGGGTAGTAGTAGTACATATATTGACATTGTTCATTAACACATTATGATTTTTTTTTGTGTTATGATATGACCACATGTGTGTCTCTGTGATATACATACATGTGTTCCGCTATGCTCTATGTCCGTGCATCACATTACATCTTTTAAGACAATTAGATCATCATTGTATTTAATTAACATACAACCTTGTGTGTTTATTAAATCATGTTAGCATCTAATGAAAATATACATCCATATGAACATATAACATCCATAACATAAACGTACATGAAAGTAAAAAGCATACACATCAAAATAAACGATGTCATGATGACAAAACATATAGGTTCATATATATATATATATATACACATGCATGTATCAAATGTCATGTACATGTATTGGGCCACTACTATGAAAAATGAGTGGCTACTGAATATCTATCTATGCAAAAGATCTACATATATATATGTATGTGCATGTATCCCTCGCTACAAAAATGATGTACAAATTCATGAGCCCCTATGACTTTGGCACATGGCTCCCGGAGCCCTCCAACTCTAGCTGCTGCTCTGGTACTCTTAGGAGAGGCTGCATGGTGGTCATGGAACAAGATCGGTGTGAGCATGATATAGAAAAAGCTACCTGCATCCCATTGATCTCTCCCTATAGGGAGCATATAGTCATCTCTGCCCATCTCAGCTCCTCCCACAGTCGTTGAACATCTTCTGGGATCATAGCTACCGACTGCCCATCAAGGTCATCGAGATGGCTTTGGAGGGCATCATACACCTAATTAATAGTGTTGGACCTCCTCACTGCTATGTCTCACTTTTCGAGTGTTGTACATAGCTCCCCCGATAGCTAGTCACGCTATCCCCAAATAGTAGTGAGTTCCACAGTCAGCTAGATGATCCTTGTGTTCCACTCCTCGTAGGTGGTCCTCATATGTGCTACTAGCTCAAAAGTGGGGGCATGTCATCCCACAGACACTAGCCAAAAATCCTCAAGGACCATCCCTTGGATCGACATGTCATGGGCTACCTCTGAAATACACTGAGCCATTAACCTAGTCCATCCCTGTGCATCCTTTGCAAGCACAGAGAAAGAAAGATAAATCAATATCATATGGCATATATATGTAATCATAAATAGAAAAAACTAAAAGAGTGGAAAAAAACAATGTACTCAGTATACTTGGGTCCCCTGGTTGCCATGTGGGGTTAGGGTGAGGAGTGGTGCTAGGGCCTACACTGCCGACATTAGAAGCCACTCTCGGTGATGCCAAGGCCACAACCATTGTAATAGTAGGATCTAGTGGTGCTAACGAGATAGGGGTAGTTGTTGGGGGTCCGATCTACTCCTCCACTTCAATTTCTGAGGTGCCACCTCCTCCTCATGTGCTCTCTCCTCCTCCTCACTAGCTTGTTGATTCCCTCTCTATCTACCCTGCGGGGGCTAGGGTGGAAAGTCCTCTTGTAGACCAGGGTCCCCTCTTGAGAACCCTTGCCAAACATGTGTAGGACGGTGCCTCTCCCACCAGCAAGAAAAATTTGCAGCTACCCCGGCGACATTATTTTCCGCCATTATGGGTGATAGATCCTAGTTGGGATCATCATCACAAAGGGAAAAAAATCCACGATGGTGGGGTGAGGGCGATCCCCAACCTTCACTGCGCACCATAGGGCATAGTATATGTGCGCACATCTAATGGAATCATCTAAGGATGGCCATGCCATCACATGACTCAACTCCAGTAGAATGGTACTATAATATAGTCGCAACGACCTACCAAAAAATGGTCCCCTTGTAGGTTCCTCAGATGCTCGCTATCATCCACCCATCTAAAAAATTGGTAGGGTCTCCATCAGACCCCATCTATCTAGTAAGAGTGTCAAACTGTAGCTTCCAAAACTATAAATCATCGAATCTCCACTGGCATGTCATGTCATACTAGTGGGCCATGGGAACACAATATAACTGTCTCTGGGGAAAACTTACTAGTCTAGTGCACATGATGAGAGCAAAGGCCCACACCTAGAAAAATGTTCACACAGTAAGGCTATGATACTCATAGTGAATGTACCATCCCAACTTTTGGTAGAGGTGCGCTAACATGCTGCACCTCCAGGAAAAAGCTATCTGATGCTCCACCATCTCTCTAGTCATGTGGACGAGGCTCCCATGTAGGTGCAAGCCTCACCCATCTATCGTGATCCAGAATGCCATGGTCATGACCATAACCTAACATAACAATGGTGTAGTGGTCCTTGCCTGGTCATACTAGTGTGTGTATATGTTGCCCACACCATCATTGCCATCTGTATGCCCTAAGTAGTAGAGGACCCCCTCCCTTAGCTCCTGTTCTGATAGAGTATCATCTAGGGCCACTCGTCGTCCGTGGATGGGTAGTCTGAGGATTTGATAGACATCCTCAAGCATGATAGTCATCTCCCCACAAGGTAGCTAGAAAGATGATGTGGTGGCATTCCACTGCTCCATCAATGTTGTGAGCATCCTCTCATTATATTGCATTTGTGACATGGTGAACACATTCCAGAGACTAACCCACTCCAGATGCGTCACCTCATCATCTGTAAGACTATCCCTCTGCTCATGAATGAGTCAAAATTCTCTCCCTCTTAGATGCTCACGAATCTCTGGATACTCCAAAGCGAAAAAATTTAAGTCAGAATATCGAATTTCATTATGAAAACAAAAAAATTTCCACGACTTATGTGTTCCACGGAGACATCTACGCATCACACATGTGTCCCTATCCACCATGGCTTCCTTGAGTATACTAGTGCAGATTCGGGAGCTCGACACAAAATATGGACGACTACAGATTTGGGAGCTTGGCACAAAATATGGACGACAATGCATTTTTTGGATGCGAGCACCCAAAAAAGAGTCCTGCACACCTTGTCGAGTAGAAAAATGCAGAAAATGAGCTCAAATTCACAAAAAAGGAGGTTTAGAGGCCTACCTGGTCCACCTTGTGACCCTTGATGTTGTCATTGTGTAGTTGCTCCAACCTTCGTGCCTTGTACTCCCTCCTACTTGGCATTTTGCTGAATTTTCTCTCACAAAAGTCAACAATTTCCTCATAGTAAATAGTGAAAGTGACCCTTCTAAGGCCCCACCTAGGTATATATAGGCCCCCTAGGCCCCATTTTTCCTAGAGCTTGTGGCTCCCTAGTTTCTCCTAAATTTACCCCACCAAGGTGGGGGAAAACTTAAGAGGGGGCATATAGTCACCTCTTGATCATATTTTTCTTCCAAATCGACGACTTTTTCTTGATCATTCTTCTTTGCATTGTAGCCTCTTCTGATTTTTGAGACTAACCCAAAATTTGAGTTTTTCAGGTTAAAGGCTTGAACAATTTTCATGAGGGATTTTTCACTATTTGTTGACCTAGGTTGCTTGAGGAACCTTTGGTACCGGTTAGCTCGACTTCAGTGGCCTCTAAGGCCCCTTTTTTCTTGGCACACAAATCTGTAAAATTTAAAATTTGGGTGAAATTTTTCTTCTCTACTTTAGTGAGGATTATTTTTTCCAAAATTGAGCCCACTAAAGTGGGGGGAAAATGTAATGTCATAGAATTGCACCTAGTGGCAATTCCACATTTTTGCACTTTTGCTTAGCATTTATGACACCTTAGAGCATTAATAACAAAAAATCCCATGGGTTGGAATTTCATGATTCTGACTCCATGAAAACTTGTGGTAGAGAAACAGAAGCTTGGTGACAAGTTTCCCAAAACTCTAGGCCTTGGATGCCTACACAACGTGCAGACATTTGCACAACATGCTACCATCCTAGCAGTTTTCTAAGTTTGAAACAGGGAATCTAGAATCTTGACTCTCTCAACATGTATCCTAGCAGTCAAATTTCAAACATAACAACTCTTTATTGTGCTTGAATGCATTAAAAACCCCTTTCTTGCTCTCATTTGGGTTTGGAAGTCATTCATTCAAGCTCTCTTACCACTTGCTCCAGTTTTGAGTTCTCTTCATCTTTGATAGCAACACTCTCACATGTGAATCCATGCCAGACTGAGGTCTTTCCAACAATAGCAACTCTCAAGCAAGCACTCAATGGTGCGTCCATGTGCTTTGGAGAGGGTCTAGGCCTATGGGTAACTCTCTCTCTCTCACTTTCCTTTCCTACTTGTTTGTTTACTATCTTGTTGTGCAGGTTCTACTCCTGAGTGGGTTTTTCTTTCACCACACACTTTGTGTACTTCATTTGCAATCCTTTCCAACTTGTCTATCTATGGAGGTGGGAACACCAAAATAGGGGTCTAACTAAGACATACCCCTATATAGCCCCAACCTTTTCCCCTTGTTCTTTTTTGTTTAGTTTTAAAGAGGAGATTGGAGTGAAGATCCAAACATCTGGTAAAAGGTAAGCTCTCTCTAAGTCCCCTTGTGTTTATTATAGTTTCTGGCTTCCTTTTTTTTATTTCATCTAGTACATCATAGATTTGAGTTTAGAAGTGAAACTTGGTTCTATCCGCTTGAGCTCCTGAGCCCTCTATTGCTTAGGATACTAGTGCATCTTTTAGACGACAACACATCATGCTAGCATCTTGAAACCACACTACTATCTTTTAGTCAAGAGCTCATTCATTTGAGGTGGAAATCTTGAGGTTTCACTCTCTCAAGATCCAAAGCAACTTTCTCTTAAACACAACTTGGGTATACTTCTCTACATTTTTGATAACTTGCTTATGCTGAGGTGTATAAGGGTAGTTTGTTCCCTTGTGATCTCTTGAGAATGAAGAGACCCATGTGCAGTGAATCCCTCTTTTAGCACAGGTTTACAAAACCATGTGTAAGAAGCTTTGGTGTTATTATTCCCCAAACAGGCTTAAAAAATCCAACACCACTTTCTAAGATTCCCACAAATTGTTAAAAATAGTAAGTAAATAAATCACCTAATATCTCTTGTTTGATCCACTCAACTTGGGTGGCCAAATATTCTTAAAAACCCATGTTAAAATATGTATATATTACAAAAAATAAAGTTTGTCATAATTGGTCAAGATTCTAGTAACCCACCCATTGTTTTACACTTTTGCATCATAACATGTCATAAAATCCCATGATAGATGTGCACACATAATATACTAAATATATTTTCCTTATTCAATAGAATACATTTAATGCAACAAAGTATTGACGCTTGCAACAAAGTTCCTTGCATAGATTTTGAAGCCCCATTATATATGGAGTAGAAATATAAAATAAAATATAAAAATGATAGATAATTACAAGAAAATGCCAAATAATAAACAAAGGTTTAGAAAACATAAAATTTCTAGTATTCTCCTTTTTTTTAATACCTTGCAAGAGCCAAGTGTAACATATCATCATAAAATAAACTGCTAGGGGCCAAGAGGCCCATAGACTATGAACACTATCTAAATTTCTGTGCTCATGGGTTATTTCAATGAATTTGTAACATTAATAAAAGTCTCTACTCTTTCAAATTTCACCCTACCATACTTGATCATATATCTCACTACTTAACATTTATATGGTTAGTCTTGACATGTAAAGTAAGGTTATTTGTTAGATATATCATATTGCAACGTCAAGAATTGTCACCCTTGACAATTTCACACTAATTTTTTCTCCCACTATGTGTCTAGACCTAATTATGCATTTAATTACCTGTTTTATGAATATATTTGGAAAATCAAACTAGGGAAATAAAAATTAAGTATTTAATAATTTTCTCTAACACTTTGGGCCTAAAAAAGAATGGGTCTAGTCTAGGGTGTCCCATGCCCTACACCACCTCTTTTTGTCTCCAATTTGAGTATGTTGGTGTTAGGATTTTATTATTTGAATTTCTAATTTTAATTGTTGGCTATCAACATTTGATTTTTGAGAAATTATAAGAATTGCATATAATTATAAGATATTTTCAACATTTGAAATCTTAGAAAAATATAAGAGAAGAAAGATCATTATTGAGCAATCAAGAGCAATCAAGAGAAGAATTATCATCATTTATTTTAGTCAAGCATCATGTCAATCATTCATCATATTTTTATGTAAGTTTGTTATTGTTTTGTGAGTACTAACACTTGGAAAACTTCAATCAAGGAAGGTGATGAGTACATGACTTTAGTCCATCAAGGAATGAAAATCTGAGTGGTGAGTTGTAGCATTCATCAATTCATTACTTGTTTATCATTTAGCCTTTACGCTATCAAGGGTAAGCTCTCTTTTATACATCATCATAGCCATTGTGGAGGTAGAAATACCAAAATGGGGTTTGATAGTAAAGCCCCTATATGACACAACCCTTTCCCCTCTTTCATGTGTGCAAGTTTTAGATTTGAAGCTAATTGGAGGAAGATAAAGACTAATTTCTCATTCATGTATTCAAGTCCTACAAGTTGTCAAGCCACAAACGTGATTTTTTCTAAGTAATAGATGAAGTTTTGAAAATGAACCCAAGAGAATAAGAGCTATAGACTAGAGACTTCAAGCCTTTGTTTTTAGATATTAAGAATCAAGAGGATAGTCTAGGGTTCACTATGCCTTAGAAAAGGTGATTCATCACCAAATTTGCACACAAAGTTCATCTGTGTCTACCCTTGTCCTTTTTAGATTCTATTTCTATCTTTTTGTGTTTAATTTTTCAAAAATCATAATAGCTTGTTGCATTTTCATAGTTTACCTAGAAATATCACTACATAATAAAAATTAGTCAATAAAATTATCAATCATCCTTCATGGAACCCTTCAATTTATTTTTGGTTCCATTCCTAAATTCTACAATTTTCAGTGAGTCTCAAATCTTTGGACTTTGGGTTTTGCAATATTGTTATTTTTGCTATCACAATCTTTCCTTGCAAACCCTTAAGGACAATCCCTTGTTAAATATCTAATTCGTCGTTGACCTTCTACTACCTATTTTTGATCATGTTAAAACATATTATGTCATTGGAGCTCGTGGAGCAACCAACCCTTATGCCTAGGTTCGATGTTTTTATATTTTGTAAGGTTGAGCAATTGACTTTATTTGGCATTTAAATCATTTGAAATAATACTGATTTAAAGTCCTTTAAGGCATTTTATTCGTTGCCCTAGATTGTCCACTTTCCTAGAACAACTTGTGAACACATGCCAAATTGCTTCAGTTTTAAGTCTCACTAACTATTTTCTCCCATTGCTCATCATGGATGACCTTTTGAAAACAGACTTGCATCAGTGATTGGTGATGACTGGTGTTTATTTTGTTCGTGCATCGCAGATAGGTTGTGGGTTTTGAGTTTACATTAATGATGCACAATATGTGTGTTGCTTTTGTTATTGTTGGGATCTCTCTCATCTCTAATTGCTTATGAATTTAATGGTGAGAATTAATGATGTGTGATGGCCCTTGGTTCTTTTGTATCTTCTCCTATTGCTCATCACGGTTTTGTTCCATGTTTTGAGTTTCAAATGTGTGATGAGCAATAAACTTGGGGCTCTCTGAATTAATTTTCATCGCTCATCGCATATGGCTATGAGATTGTTTTGTTCAAATTCATGATGAGTGATGGATTGTTTCATTCAAGGTTTTCTTTCACTAATCTAAATTGTTCTTGTCAGTGTTGTCTCTGGCACCTTAGATTTTCACATAGGAGCATGTGGCCTAATGTGGTTTCATTGCTAGTTTCCAACCATCACTGATATGGCCTATAATATCAAACATGAATTAGCGACACAAGATATGAGGAGGAGATTGCTAAAAGGGGGATAGTGATCTAACAGTAGGGATTTCATCGCGTCTATGCTCGTGTCACTGATTGAACTCTGGAAAGGTGGGGAAAATCGACGATGAGCAACAAAATGTTTAAGGGAATATTCTCTTCAAATTTTGGATCTATGTACTTTTCTGATAAATGAAAAAGCATGGATCAGGTTGGTGATGCATGTTAATTCTCAAATCACAGGTGACTAATGAAGATTAACGGTAGATGCGGTAGCTTTTCGAGGTCGTATTGCCATTTTTTAGGAACAAGTTGTAAAAGCTAGTAATGATGCTCAAGGTTTCCATTGATGGAGTTTTAAATCCTCAAAGATCAACTATCCATATTCAAAGCTGAGCTACTAAGTTATCAGCTTGCTCACATAGGGATCTCTTCAATCATTAATTGCTACATGCTCCAAATTGTCTATTTAATGCAGATTGCCTACCATTTGATCTCACCATTTTAAGTCTTTAAAAAATGTGAAGTGTGGGTCATAGAAGAAGTGTGCAAGTGTTGAGCTTTCAATTGCAGAGGTGTTGATTTTTTTATCCCAGGTGAGTTGGTTTTTCGTATGAGCTCTGTTTAATTCATGCTTTATTTTTTCTAGGAGTTTCATATTTCTAGGGCTAGTTGAACTTCTCTGGGTTTGTGGGTGTGATTTCATATAAATTTGATTTAAGAGCTCAAAGTTGGTTAGTTTCCTCTCAATTTAGATTTGTTGGTTTTTACCCTATGTTCTACAAAAATGGGTAAGTTGGGTGTGTCCATTCAGCCAACTAGGAGGTCTAGATAACTTAGTGTGTTTGAGTGTCAAGAGGATATGTCTGTGGCTGAGCAGGAAGTCCCTAAGACTTCTATTGCTCCAAGGGATAAAAGGAATTCCCATGGTTAAAAGAAGAATGTTGTTGTTAAAAGAACATATAATTTAAGAAACATGACCGTTTTAGAAGAATTGGTCAAGAAGAAACCAGATGAGCCTGAGAGGAAGGAAAAGAAAAGAAACAAGTATCACAAGGCCTAGCTAGGGAGACATAATTCTCCCATTGTGCTTTCTGATAGCCCTTCAGATGGTGGAGGTGACATTGACTTAAGATACAACCATTACCTTCTTTCTCAAGTGTCGCATGGAGATTCTAACGAGGAAGGAGTGATGGTTACTCTGGCTACATCAAGAACAAGGAGTGGACGAGCATACTTTGATTTTGATGACTCATAGTAGCATCTCCACCCCATTTTTGTTTTTGATGACACCGTCGCTACTGCATCAAGATCATCCTTCTTAGCTTATGTGTATTTTTTGTCCCTTGTGCATACGTAGAAGTCTTCTGGCTAGTATAATGAGGAATATTTTTGCTTGATGTGGACGCTAAAAAAATGACTAACTGTACCCTGTGGGTGATTTGGTTACTCTTCATCAACAACTCATGAAGAATTTTTTCTTTTGCTTTCCCCTATTGTGCAAATGATTACATGTAACTATTTGGGGAATTTCTTGTATTTAGGTGAAATTGGTTTTGAAATGAAATGTGAAATCTAATCATAATTCAATTGGATGTTTGTTGCTACCTTATTCTATAAAAGTGGTTTCAAGGATGATTACGAGGGTTCATGTTTTGAGTCTTATAAGGGTCTAGGTGAAAAGCTAAGCTCAGAGAGGAGCAAAAAGTAAATAGATAAACTGATGAATATATCAGGAACAAGTTAAAGGTATGGGTCATAATATGTAATGATATTAAAATCATTTTATAGTAACATTAGGAATAAGAAGAAAGTATTAGTTCTAAAATATATATGCTCTCCTGTGTACTTTCCTTATAGATTATAAATGAAATTATTAATAATAGTTTCATTTTTCTTCCATTGTTTAAATGGAATGAGTGATTTTATTTATGCTTCAATTCAAGGATTTGATTTAATGCTAAAATATGGTCATGGGTTTGTGAGGAAAGGATTATAGGATTTGGTAAGAAGCTATGTTTTAAACACAGTAAGTTGAATGCTACAAAGTGGTATACCAATAGTCCACTAATTAATGAGTTGAATTGTTAGGGTATTACTAATTAATTGTAAAGATGACTCCATTATCCCCATGGATGAGGCACTGGTCTTTTCATTAGCTTATCTTAGTGTTAGTTGAGTTAGTAATGCACCTAACCAAAGGCTTGGAATGAGAATGAAATCATAAAAAATTCAATTATAATGTCCTAATATGAATGATCACCTTATTCCTTACAATGGATACTAACTTATTAAAAGTTTAGGGAAACCATTGATGAATATTGCCTATTTGCATTTTAAAGGAATTTATTTGTGTAGAAATGATTTTGACTGAATGAGTATCTTATGAGCATAAATGGGATTACCCTCTCAGGTTTCATAGATCTCGAAGAGTAGAAGTAATGGTCTTAAAATCCTTTCTTTTGTGTTGGCCACTAACTTTGAAAATTCTTGAGCATAAAGGTTGGCTACCTTTTAGAGGATTTGAAGGTTCTACTGGAATAAACACTAACAAAAATGGTGACTTTACTGGGGAATAACTTGAGAAAATTTTGATAGAAGATCATCTTGCCTTAAAGAGTTAACTATTTGCTAGGGGGTTATATTTTCAAGCCTAGTTTTGTGTCAATGAGACAATCTTCTAAGATATGGAGTTTGATGTGTGTCCTTTGAAAACTTGCACATGTTGGCAAGATTTGTCATAATTCCATGAATATAAGTAGAATTTCTCACTAGAAGTGGGTGGTGACTTTGAAAATATTTGTACCAATATGAATTGTTTGAGAGACTCTAGTAAAATGGAATGAAAAAATGTTGGAAATAAAATAAGGAAGTGTAAAGGACTCATGTGTGACTGTGCTAATTAAAAAATTTTGAAGTGAAATTTACTCGTAAAAGAAACTTCATATTCTGGAAGTTTGTTCCTCTATAAAGGAGGTGGCGACTCTATACATAAGAACCTAATGAAAATGTGAAGAAAATTCTAGATCTACAAGGTTTTCTACTTAGAGGCACAATTTAGGAATGGTTGCAGTATATCTAGGTATTTTCCCCTACCCTAGTTTTCAAGAAGAAATAAATCTATGAGAAAACCATGTTGAAACGATTTGGTGAAAATTTTGTTTCCCTATTATGTGAATTAAGCACAAGTAGAGGGATGGTAGTTATTTTACATACTTCTAAGGTGTAATTTGCAATATTTGAATTGGGTTGAAGAAGTATGCATACTCCTAAAGTATGACTCTTAGAAAGTTTTAAAACATAAATATGTTTTAGCTTTAAAATCATGATTAAAATTAAGGAATGAGGTAGTGGATAATTGACTGTGAAGCTGATTTTTTAAGATTTAAAAAGGGTACAAGAAAAATGTATCAATCCCCATTATTTTCTTATGGGACATCAAGCAAAAACCTGCAAGGAATGCAACTCTTATCATGCCATCAAAATAACTTCTCTATTGAGAGATATAAGCCATTAAATTTTAATGGTATTTAAGGTTTCCCTAACAATATTCCAAATGATATTAGGAAAAATTTACCTAAATTTATAGGGCACAATTCTGAGTTAGCTTCTAAACACCTAAATGCATTCATAGATTTGATGGGTGATTTTGAGATAGATCATGAGGATGTTTTCATGAAGCTCTTTTCTCAGTCTTTAATAGGAGATGCTAGAGACTGGTTCTCATATTTACTAATATGTTTTGTAGCTTTGTGGGATGATTTTATGGTAGCATTTATGGAAAAATTTGGTCAAAGGGTTAATCCTAGCTTGTTGAGGAAAAAATTTATGAAAATACAAAAGGATGAAGATGAGTTGGTTCCTTCTTTTAACCTGATATTTGTACAAGTAAGAAATATTCCTAAACACCTAAGACCTAGTGATGCAGAGTGTTTAATTGGGTATCTAGGTGCATTTGATAATGAGATGAGTTATTTTATGAGGGATAAGGAACCAAAAACATTACAACATGAATGTCGCATTGCTATGGATATTGAAAATATTATGAAATATTCAATGATGAGAGGATATATGGTTGCAAGTGTTTGTTGTCATGGTGTACATCAAGTGAATTGAAGTTCCTAAAGATAAAAGAGATGGTAAAAAATATGGTGATTTTGATACCGCATCTTGTTCACCCGCACATGTTAATCATGTACATATTCAAGAGGAACTTCAACAAAGTTTGAGTAACAATGATTAGGTTTTGTTTGTTCAAAGAATGTCTAGTATGAAAAGATATGAGGAGGAATTACCATATGAAATATTAGCAAGGTTCTTGGATGCCTTGCTAGAAATTCCTAAAAGATTGAGACTTGATGATTCAATATGTATTGAAATGTTTTATGATATTTATGAGCCAGGGCTTAGTACCTTGCCCAAAGAATTGAAACCTCAAAATTTTGACTAGATAGTTGGTTGGATCAGAATTGCTGAGGAGGCTAAGTATGACTATGAACAAAAAATGAGGTCTCAAAATGACAATGTTTCTCGCCTTATTGTCAAAAATCAAGTGTTTAGCTAGGAAATGGATGAGGATGTTTTAGAAGGAGAATATCTATCTAGTGATGTAGATGATGACATTGTTACACCTGCAAGCACTCCTAATGTACTTGTGAGGGTTGATAACTAGGATGGTGGACATGAAAATTCTGACTATTTTCATGAGAAATATGAATCTTTTCATGAAACTAATCTAAAGGTATCCTTCTTATCAAAATAATGTAACACTATCAATACTCATGAGGTTTTTCTCACATCAGTGAATGAACAAATTTCATGTGAGGGTTTCTTGGAACACAATTTAGTTGTGTCAAAATTGGAATGTCTTGGAAAAATGGTTGATAATGAGTGTCAAGATAAGAATGTTTGGGTTCAGTGTCTTGAACCTAAATTCAATATGAGAAATCATGGGGTTTATGATGCTAGCTAGCAGGGTTATGTGTTTGAATGATTGCATGAAACATGAATGGAATGTACAAGTTTTATCTAGGAAATGGACTAACAATTTTTGACAAGGAATTTATTGAAGAAAGGAGTGAAGACACCTACTCGGGTGAAAGAAAGAAATGTTCAAATTGCAATGAGTTCCAAAGATATGAATCAAAATACCTATCAATTGATGATGTACCTAAGTACCTTAATGATGATCACATCATTCATGAGTTACTTGAATCATCCTTTGAGAAATTTTGTTTCAGTTTAAGCAATGATTTGAAAGGAGGATTGAAGTATGTTAATGAGCCTAAAAAAAAGTAATTTTTGATGCTTGCAATGGCATGAATATTTCTTTTTATGGGAATTCCATGGAATTTGATGAATGAAACTCCCAAAGAAGTGGAGTATATGATAGCATAACTGGTTTATACTACTCTGATGAATATGAGCACAAATTTGAACAAACACCTATGTATGAAAATTTATTTTTCATCACACAAAGTGAATGCATGCTTAATGTGGGATAGAAGCTAGATGATAATGGCCCTGGAATTCTAGAAGTGAAATTGCAGTATCACTTCAAAGGGTTAGAATATATGCCCTTGAATGGAAATCCTAAAAGGAGTATATATGAGGATTTGTAGTTTGATGAGAAAAATGAATTTGATATTAGTTTGTATGGTGATAATGATCAGATCGATTATGAGTGTTTCACTTTCCCTATCTAGTTGGATGTGAATTTGGTGGAATATGGTTGTAAATTGAGTTAGATAGAATGTAACACTAGTCATGTGTTCTAGTCAATGCTAGGTTATAACTCTCAGTTGGACATGAATGACAATGATAATAATAAGTTGAAACACATGTCCATAATGATTAATTTTAGTAGTTACAACATGATCAACAGGTGGGAAATTCATGAGAATATTTTCAACCTCAACATGGTGGAAACAATAGAAAACAAGGTTTTTGATAGGGGCAAGTGCTAGTTCTAAGTTTGGAGGCCTGGGGTCACTAGGTAAAGTAATGGAGATTGGATCTTTGGGTATAGTCTTATGACTCATGTAAAAATTGTATATATTTTGCTCCCTTGGGTTTGGTTTTCCTGCTTGGTCATGGTAGGTCCTTATTTTTTGGGTTCTTTGTGCTTGGTCTGCTTCACTTGAGATTCTAGAATCTTGCTCTGTTTTGGAGGAACAAATGTCCCCATTTGGAGCCATTGATGGAACCCTTAATTTTTTTTTGGTTCCATTCCTAAATTCTGCAATTTTCAATGAGTGTCAAATCTTTGGACTTTTGGTTTTGCAATATTGTTATTTTCACTATCACAATATTTCCTTGGAAACCCTTAAGGAAAATCCCTTGTTAAAGCTCTAATTTGTCATTGCCTTCTGCTGCCCATTTCCGGTCATGTTAAAACATCTTATTTCATTGGAGCTCGTGGAGTAATCAACTCTTATGCCTAGGTCCGATGTTCTTATATTTTGTAAGGTTGAGCAATTGACTTTATTTGGCCTTTACATCCTTTGAAATAATATTGATTTAAAGTCCTTTGAGGCCTTTTATTCGTCACCCTAGATGGTCCCCTTTCCTAGAAAAACTTGTGAACACATTCCAAATTGCTTCACTTAAGTCCCACTCACTATTTTCTCCCATCACTCATCATGGATGGCCTTCTGAAAATAGACCTGCATCAATGATTGGCAATGAGCAACATTTCTTTTATTTCACACATCACAGATAGGTTATGGGTTTTGAGTTTACATTAGCGATGCATGATATGTGTGCTAATTTTTTTACCATTGGGATCTCTCCCATTGCTAATTGCTTATGAATTTCATGGTGAGAATTAGTGATGTGCGATGGCCCTTGGTTATTTTGTATCTTTTCCTATCACTCATCGCAGATGGCTATGCGATTGTTTTGTTCAAATTGGTGATGAGCAATGGAGTGTTTCATTCAAGGTTTTCTTTTGGTGATCTGAATTGTTCTTGTGAGTGATGCCTCTAGTGCCTTATATTTTCATGTAGGTGCATGTGGCCTAATGTGGTTTCATCGCTAGCTTCAAGCCATCATTGATATGGTCTAGAATTTCAAACATGAATTAGCGACACGTGATGTTAGGAGGAGATTTTTGAAAGGGGGATAGTGATCCAACGGTTAGGATTTCATCGTGTCTATGCTCGTCTCACTAATTGAACTCTAGAAAGGTGGGGAAAATCCATGATGAGCAAGGAAATGTTTAAGAGAATATTCTCTTCAAATGTCAACTCTGTGTACTTCACCGATAAATGAAAGAGCACAAATCGTGTTGGTGATGCATGCTAATTGTTAGATCACAAGTGACTATTGAAGATTGAGGGTAGACGTGGTAGCTTTCTAAGGTGGTATCACTAATTTTTAGGAAGCAGTTGTAAAAGCCATAAATGATGCTCAAGGTTGCCATTGATGGAGTTTTAAATCCTCAAAGATTGATGGTCCATATTCAAAGCCGAGCTGATCAACTCACTGACATGAGGATCTCTTCAATCATTAATTGCCACATGCTCCAAATTTTCTATTTAATGCATATTGCCAACCATTTGATCTCACCATTTTTAGTCTTCAAAAAATGTGAAGTGTGGGTCATAAAAGAAGTGTGCGAGTTGATATTTCAATTTCAGAGGTGTTGATGTTTTTATCCTGGGTGAGTTAGTTTTTGTATGAGATTTATTTAATTCATGCTTTAGTTTGTCTTAGAGTTTCATATTTCTAGGGCTAGTTGAAGTTGTCTGGTTTTGTGGATGTGATTTCCTACAAATTTGATTCAGGAGCTCAAAGTTGGTTAGTTTCCTCTTAATTTAGATTTGCTGGATTTTACCCTATGTTTTGAAAAATTGGGTAATTCGGGTGTGTCAATTCAGTCAACTAGGAGGTCTAGACGACTCAGTGTGTTTTATTTTCAAGATGATATGTCTATGGATGAGAAATAAGTCCCTAGGACTTCTGTGGCTCCAAAGGGTAAAAGGAATTCCCATGGTCAAAAGAAGAAGGTTGATGTTAAAAGCACATATAATTTAAGAAATATGAACATTTCAGAAGAATGGGTCAAGAAGAAACTAGATGAGCCTGAGAGGAAGGAAAAGAAAAGAAACAAGTATCACAAGGCCTACTTGTGGAGACACAATTATTCCATTGTGCTTTCTGATAGCCCTTCGAATGGTGGAGTTGACACTGACTCGAGATACAACCATTACCTTCTTTCTTTGGTGACATATGAAGACTCTAACAAGGAAGGAGTGATGGTTCCTCTAGTTCCATCAAGAACAAGGAGTGGACGAGCATACTCTGATGCTGATGACTCAAAGCAGCGTCCCCACCCTCTTTTTATTTTTGATGACACCATTACTACTGCATCAGGATCATCCTTCTCATCTTATTTTTGGTTTTGTCTCTTGTGTATATGTGGATTTCTTCTGGATGGTATAATGAAGAATCTTCTTGCTTGACATGGATGTTGCAACAATGACTAATAGTACCCTATGGGTGATTTGGTTACTCTCCATCAACAACTCATGAAGAATTTTGTCTTTTTCTTTCCCCTATTATGCAAATGATTACATATAATTGTATGGATAATTTCTCAAATTCAGGTAAAATTGGTTTTGAAATGAAATGTGATATGTAATTGTAACTTAGCTAGATGCTTGTTGCTTCCTTGTTCTATAAAAGGGGTTTCAAGGATGATTATGGGGGTTCAATTTTTGAGTCTTAGAAGGGTCTAGGTGAAAATCTAAGCTCAAAGAGGAGAATAAAGTAAATAGATAAAGTGATGAATATATCAGGAACAAGTTTAGGGTATGAGTCATAATTTAATGATCTTAAAATGGTTTTACCATAACATCAATAACAAGTAGAAAGTATTAGTTCTAAAATATATACTCTCCTGTGTACTTTTGTTATAGATTATAAATGAAATTGTTAATAATAGTTTCATTTGTCTTCTATTGTTTAAACTAAATGAATGAGTTTATTTATGCTTCAATTCAAGGAGCTGATTTGATGCTAAAATAAGGTCATGGGTTCATGAGGAAAGGATATAAGATTTGGTAAGAAGCTATGTTTTAAACATAGTAAGTTGAATGCTACAAATAAGTATACCAATAATCCTCTAATTATTGAGTTGAATTGTTAGGGTATTACCGATTAATTGCAAAGGTGACTCCATTATCCCCATAGATGAGGCACTGGTCTTTTCATTAGCTTATCTCAGAGTTAATTGAGTTAGTAATGCACCTAACTAGAGGCTTGGAATGATAATGAAATCATAAAAAAATTTAAGTATGATGTCTCAATCTAAAGTATCACCTTATTCCTTACAATGGATAATAACTGGTTAAAAGGTTAACCAAACCTTTGATGAATATTGCCTATTTTCATTTTAGAGGAATTTGTCTGTGTAGAAATGCTTTTGACCTAATGAGTATCTTATGAGCATAAATCCCAGGATTACCCTCCTGGGTTTCGTAGAGCTCAAAGAGTAGAAGTGAGGGCCTTAAAATATTTGCTTATGTGTTAGCCAATAACTTTGAAAATTCTTGAGCATAAGGGTTGGCTACCCTTTATAGGATTTCAAGGTTCTGCTAGAAAAAATAGGTAACAATCCCCAAAAAACATAGTGGAATATTCATCCTCGATCCACCATTCTAACTCTTCCACTAGGTTTGTAGTCAAGTGGATTTTGAGATGATTTTTAATCCACCACCAAACCAATTGGGAGAAGTGTGATTTTGGAATTAGATCCCTTTTCCCAATCAAACATTTTGGACAATTTTTTTTTGATGAATTATCCATCCTTTACACACTTGTGTAAAACCCTAAGTTGTGATTATTAGATTTTGATTTGTCAATATGTAGGAACACCTTCATCAAATCCTACTAGTCAATCTAAATCCATATCTCAAAACAATTACCCATCATTCAAAAAGGAAAACAAAAACTTCATAAAGATAAACACACCTCAAGTCACCAATAACATTGACACACATGTAGCTACTACAAGTAACACTCCTTATCAATTTAGAAAAAGAGAGACAATTCTAACAATTATCCAATTCTCTTCATGTCATAATGTTACAATAATTAAATAGTCTTTTTGATGCAAGTAAACCTTTACCATGAATATTTAACAATTTTTTTTTTCAATATCATCGTACACTTGGATACAATACAAAATGATTTATTAATCTTGAACACCAAGTGGAAAACCTCATTGATTCGAATAGAATCTAGCAGGTCGATGTTAGTGACAAAGGAAATAAATCAGGCTCGGTGCCTAACCAAAACTTGTAAATCTTCACCAATTAATTACTAGTCATTCATCAAACTTTGTGCAATATAGTGGTCATGAGGAAGAAGAAGATGATGTGTCCAGCATGACAAACACAATAGAAGTTCAACCTTGTAAGGACTTAACCATATTTTTTCTTAACATTTCTTTCACACATCTGGAGGCATCCATAAATGCACTTGATGGTCCTCTCTATGTCACCGGTCGAATTAATGAGAAACCCACAAGGGTAATACTCATTGATCCCATGTGTCTAGAGAATGTGATCACTAAATAATTCCTATTTGTGTGTGAAATTTATAAAGACAACTATGAAAAATTGAAAGCATGGTTAAAACTTATGATGGTTTATGCTTGTGCTATGATAGTTTTGATTAGTCTCCCACTCAAATTTGGACCCAAACAGTTAGACATTTCATTCACCATCATCCCAATAGTAGACCAATTTTATTTGAAGTTAGGCTATCCATGGCTACACTCAATGAATGTGGTCCTATCCATTATCCATAAGTTTATAAAGTTCCCATTTGAAGATGAAATTCATACAATTTATCATAGTGTATTTAAACCTTGGTCTTCTTATAGAAGTTTTTCACTAGATTATTTTTTCCCTTGACCTATTAAACATATTAAATTTCGTGAAGATAACTTTTCCATATCATATAAATTTTTTAAAGCTAAATGCATAATCAAATTGTCTCTTAGTAATATCCACCAAGGTTCCTCAACCTACTATGACTCCAATATATTTTTTCCTACCCCAAAGGTATTAGAGGAAACCAAGTCCAAACTAGGTATCCTCCCTCGACACTTAGCATGTATGTCATGGTTCCATCTTCACCATCATATAAAATACCAAGGGATAACTATATAATCAAATTGTACATACAAAGCCTGGAAAGAAGTTTTATATACCTAAGAACAAAATAGTCCCCCAACTCATAGTGGTTCCTTCAATTCCTCCTCCAAAGGAAGATAAGAGATTGATATTATGAAATACCTCAATTAATCCTTCAAAAGATGAAACTTGTGCAAGGAGAAACATAAGGGAAAAACAATGTAAAGGGCGACATCGTGTCTTAGCTCACCAACTTGATGAAAAATGTGAAACCTTACCTAATGAACAACCTCCCATCTATACCAACTTCAATAAATTACCTCACATCCATCCATCATCATCCTCACCTAAATA
The DNA here is from genome assembly GCA_007258455.2 of Sequoia sempervirens. NCBI lineage: Eukaryota > Viridiplantae > Streptophyta > Pinopsida > Cupressales > Cupressaceae > Sequoia > Sequoia sempervirens. Next base: position 697,027,002 of record VDFB02281492.1, read on the forward strand.
CACTCCACCCTCGCCAAACCATGCAATCAAACCTTACCTATTAAAACCTAAAGAAATAATGAAATAAGAGAATATGAATGAAATCACTCATGATGATATTGGTCATATATAATAGATTATGATAAATTTAGATAGTGAAGAAGAAGAGGATCATAATGAACTAGCTCTTATATTTTCAATATCGATGAATATAAATGGGGGAAACCATGATGATCCTCTTGCTGAGTGTAATCCAGCATGTGTTGAACCTGGTGATAATCATTGTAAAACACTTGTTGTAGTCCCTTTAGTGTATTATCTTCCTTCCATTTATGATGTGAAATATTGGGATACATAAAATTTTATTTAGATCAATTTACATCTGTAGTACTATTTGTGTATGTTTTTATGTGTTTGATTGTACGTGATGTGATCTCCCATGATGTGTTTCTTGGTGTGTCTTTGTGTTAGGTAGGTTTCTTTTGATGAACGTTGTTGTTCTTGTTGGCACATAAATACAAAGGAAAATAATATTTTGTTAGATTCATCTATATGTATCTCCAATCTTCTTTATGTCAAGGGTATGTGGAGGATCATGATGGGCCAAAAAGTGGCAATATGATGGGTATGTGGCTAACAAATTTTTTTTAACCAAAAATTGATGAAATGAAAAGGGTTTTTAAAGGAGATTCTCAGCTTTCCACCACTATAAATTATGCTTTACTTTGAATTTAATAGATAATTATTATTCATTTTCTATTCAAATTACAACTAAAGTCCTAATTGATAGATTGATTGAAAAACTTCTATAGATTTCAAATGGTATCACATTTTTTGAATCCAAAACATGCATCACATTCTATGCCTTGCAAGCTATAGGATTAAAAAAAGAAAAATTGAATTTCATGAAGTTTTGACCAAGTTAAGGTGGTCAGACACACATGTTTTTAATATTTTTTAAAAGTTGTAATAAAAAATTCATAATTAATATTTACTTGGAAAAAAATTACAAAAAAATAAGAATCACATCGGGACATGAGTCCTCTACTTACATATAAAATATTATAAAAAAATATTATCATTTTATTGTGGTTAGGGTGGTCAGACAAATACCTGCTTCTTATTTTTTCCTAAAATTTAAGTACTCGCATTGAAATTTCAAATTTTCACCAAATAGATTTCTTTTTTTTAAAAAAACCTAGTAGTTTAGAAACTACATTCAATTTACTACAAGATTCTATTCTTACATATTTTTGAAATAATATAGATAACTTATTCAAATTTTTATGTCAAGTTTCCTAACTCTGATTTTTCTATTTTTTTGCCACTTAAGGGCCTGATTTTTTCCATGATGATCCTGCACATACCCTCAAGAACATTTTTTTGTCTTGTGTTTTCCTTTTGTGAATGATGTGCAAGATATTGAGACATTTAGGTCTCTTCTATGTTGACCCAAAATTCTTGTTATATTGTCTTAATATCTCATTACTTCATTGTATTCGTAGTTCCATGAGTATCGAAAAATGAGTCAGATTCTAAGCATAATCATATTATATTATCTATGGTCTATACTGACCCCAAATTTATGGATCCCTTATGTGACATATTTTATCTTGTTTTGTGGCTTTGTCTTGGGGGAAATCCCTTATCTTAAGTTAGTCTTATTGGAAACATATCATTGGCATAGGGATTTCCAATAAGCTCTCATGGTCTTTCATGTTGCATATATTGTATTACTCTATATTAAAGGTGAATTCTCATAGCTAGTGTTAGCAATTACTTTAAGGTGGGGTCATACATTCAATTATGTGCTTCACTTCATTCACACGTGTTGAAATCTATGATGCATTGGCTTAGATTTTTGTTCATTTTTATAGCACCTTATCAAAGTTATTGGGACTATAACTCTTGGTATGGTTGACATAGGATTAAACCTAGTGAAAACCAGTCCTTACTAGACCTTGCATGTTGCTCATTTGCCACTTTCAAAAATCACACATAGTGAATATTAGATTTCACTAGCCTATGGTGCTTTGGTTCATGGTTCACCTAAAAAATATCAAACTTTGTTGGCTTCTAAATCATTAATGCCTTAGGTATATATGCTAGTTATTTTTTTATGGATCTTTCTAATCTATGGTTTTCATACCCTCTTCACATGTTTACATTGCTGCTAAGTTGATTCTAATCACTTTTGCATATTCAAAGAAGAGAAAAGTGAATTGAAAGAGTGATGAAGGAAATTCAAAGCAATTTGGTGCAGAAGATTCAAACCCTAGATCTTGTTGAGCACGTAAAAGGTATTTACAACTATCTGTGCTTTGTGGGTTTGGAATAGAAGTAATTTTATAATTATTTGAGATCAAATTGAAGATATAATGGCTACACTAACTATAGTTAACATCACAAAGAGACCTAGACCTAAGTTTAAAAGATATTCATAGAAATTCTTTGAAAATGATCCTGAATGTGCCTTTTCAAAGATTCCTTCTAGGGTTTTACCCATTGAGGACACAATGGTTTACATTCATGAAAAATTGGATAAATACGTTCACCAGAAAGTCAAGGATCTATGGACTAAGGAGTTGAATGGAGATGATTTCTTGATAAAAATAGAATATTCTAACCTAGTAAAAAATAAATTAGATATCTAGAATTGGTTTCCCAACTACAATAACAATTTGGATGCAAAGTATGTGAGGATTGCATTGAACATAATGCATGATAAATTTATGTAGACAGACATGCCCAAAATCATCTCTAAGAAATTAATCAAAGTTGTAACTGGATTTTGTGATACCAAACCTATATCCATACTAAATTCTATGTAGAACGAAGTAGTTATGGAGTTGAACAATGCTTCATTTGATAGAAGAGCACTAACTACAAAACCTATCACTAATCCTGCTATGAAGTATGCCTCAAAAATGATAGGTCACAAAATTTATTTCACAAATAGGGATAATTTTGTGTCTACAACAACAATATATGTTGCTTATGATATGGTAGCTAATGGGAAGCACTATGACCTATGAAAGTTGCTTCAAAATTTTTTGGAAAATCTAAAAAAACAAGGGTAAGGAAGTATTCTTTCAAATTTGGGACCCTAATTGTGTGTTTGTTATTTTACTTTATGAGGGAGCTACCTGAAAGAAGAGACATTGTTTGGGATAGAAGTAGACCATTAGCTCATCAAATTTTTGACTACATGCACAACATTAGTGATTACAAATCTCAAGATAATGCATTGGCTGCATTCTTTGTAGTATTCTAAAACAACATGCACATGATAGGTCAAGAAGATTCCCTAGAATCTTGTAGACAAGTATGCAATTCAGATCACTTTTCTTGTTTCTATAGATGAATGCATAATAGAGGCTATTGAACCTAGTACAATATGGATTGAACCTCTTGGTTATGAAGTTTTAGAGAAATATGTTGAAGCACACATTGAATTGTTGCTGAAGAGTCATATGGACCCCTCTCTACCTAGACATGGTACATTTGAAGAAAAAGAATCATAGGTGCACTTGGAAACATCAACACCTACAAGAAACAAAAGAGTAAGAAAACAAGTAGATCAATACTTTGTGTTACATGGAATTTCAAAAGGTGAAGTGGATAGGTTAAGGGAAATTGCTACAGAAAGGGATGTCAAAGAAATTGGTGAGTCCTCTGGACCATGATGATTTGGAAGAAAAACTTCCACCCCTTCCTCTACATTGCCAAAATCCTCTGGTGCTACAACTATTAAGGGAAAGAAGGTGGAGCCTAGTGCTCTTGCATCAGAAGAAGTGAATGCACCCTCTGCACCCTCCGAACCTAGTACCCAGACCAAAAAAAGGAAGAATGTGCCTTTGGTAGTATCCCCTGCTACCTCTAGAAGGAGGAAGAAAAAAAAGGAATTTTGAGGGAATAATCTAAGTGTTGTAGAAAAAGATATTGAGCTCAGATTGGAAGAAGAAAAAATCACTAGAAATAGGAGTAGTGCCACTACAAGGGGTAAAGGTGCATCTCAAGAAGCAAGCACTGGAGCAAAGAAACATAAAAAATGATATCATGGAAAATTCAGAAGAAGAGGAGATATAATTGGAAAAGGAGGATTTTATAGTACATGTCCACAAGAAGCTAAAAAAGAAGAAATAAAAGAAATTAGAGGAAGGCTCTCCAGAGCAAAAGAAAAAGAAAGAAAAATATCCTTTGGTAAGAGCTTGGACACTAGTGAAGTTAGATGTTTTGGTTAGCAATATGTTAGAACATTATGATTTGTTGGAAGTGACTACAAATTTTTATAAAGAAGTAGATGAAGGTGATAAGAAAACCATCATTGAAGTCATGATTACGTACATGATTATTTTAGAGGCTGATATAAACAATATTCAAGATAAAGCTCCTACAATTGTATGGAATGCTTTCATGGAAAGAAGACATGAAGAAAATAAAGAGGAAGATAAGAAGAAATATGATGCCTTGGAGGAAATTGGATACTCCCTATCTAAAAATGACAAGGCTACACTATTAGAAGTATATACAAAGGAATTCAAAGTGAAACAAAGGGTCACCATACTCATGGGAAGAGAAAAGAGAAAACAAAAAAGCTAAAATAAGATACAGTAAATATAGTTAGAGATATCTAGAAAAGAAATTTGGGATGATTACAACTTCATCATCTAGAACAACTCAAGAAAAGGAGCATGATAGTGTAAAGAGTGCTGATGTAGAGGAAAATATTCCTCTGGATAGCAATTTACCTATTTTTAAAGAAGTCTTAGAAGAAGAAAATGTAGATGATCACACTACAAATGAAAATCCTTTATTTGACACAGAGAATGTGGTGTCCTCTCCATTGGTTGAAGAAATAAATGATTCTCCAAAGACTGTAGCTCCTTTCAAAGACACTAACATGGCCATTGACGTTGACAAAATTTAGAATGTAGGACAAGAACAAGAAAAGGAAAAAAGAAAAGAATGATGATAATACTAGTAAACAAAACAAAGAAAATAATCAAAATAGTCAAAATGGAGAAGAAGGAAAAGGAGAAAGGGAAGAGAAAAAGAAGAAAGATGATGAGGAGAAGGAGGATGAAGGAAAGGATAAGTAGAAGGAAAACCCCTCCAAAAAGAAGAAGAAGAAGAAGAGAAAGGAGAGAATAAAGAAGAAACTAAAGTTGAAAGGAATGAAGAAGAATCCCAAAAGACCATGGAATCATCAAAGTCATCTGGAGAATCCTCTAGAAATACACTCAATGGTTTTCTGATGAGACAAATAAGGATTCAATCGACTATACCACCCCAATTGCTATAGCTCCTGATGTACCAAGGTAGTGTGGATCTTGAAAAGATCTCACTAGTTCAAAGATTGGAGCTTGAAGATGTATTCCACGCCTCCAGAAGAAAAGAAATCATAGAGATTCATCAAAAGGGTATAAGTTGATTAATGAATCCATCAAGTCTCTACAAGATGCTAACCCCAGTGCTACAATTGATAAATATTTGACTCTGTTGATAATTTAAAGTTTTTGGTTGATTCACCTAGGGAATATACCTCCAATTTGAAGGAGAAAACTAAAAAAGAAGTTGAATTAAGGTTTTCTGAAAGGAGATTACTTGAGCTACATGACAAATGTGAAATTGCACATAGCAAGGTGATGGAATGTCTAAACGATGTGTACATGAATGTGAAGATGAGGCCAATACCCTGTTCTTGTATTCCATGAGGTGGTTGAATACCACTCAAGGAATTAATGACTTAATAGACTCCATAGAGTCACAAATATCTAATGCCTCTAGAGCTTATGACCTTGCTCAGGATAGGGGCTATGCCTCTTGGACTCCCATCACGGATCTACAAAATAAGTTTTTCACCTTACAAAGGTAGAAAGAAGATGTTATAATGCAGTTTAGACAACTTGGAGACTTGGTGAAGTGCAAGGATATACAAGTATCTAGTGCTCTTGCTAAAGTTGAAAAACTTGCAAAGATAAACCCAAACCCAAATACTCTAGAAGAGGGTGAGGAGAACATAGTAAAATTGGAATCGTTGTATAACTAACTTGCTGCATCCATAAAGATTTGGATTGAAGGAAAATCTGCATGGCAAGAAATCCTTAAGGAGCTTGAAGGTGCCTCCTTCTCCAGGTGAAAATATTTCACTTGTATATTATTTCATCATTTTTAGTTGCATTCAAATTTTCCTTGTACATATGGTCATATCAAATTTTTGGGATAGTTCCCTAAGGGGGAGTCAGTATATTTTAGTTTTTTTTTGTACATATACATCAAATTTGAGAGTTACCCGCACACTCTTTGTCCTTGATTTCAAAGGGGGTGAAAAATTGAAAATAATGGAAAAGAATTGAGTATAATTTTAAAGGTGATTTGAGAAATCAGACAAAGGGGGAGATGATGCTTAATGGGGGAGATCATGTATGCTTGACGTTTTTTGGTCTAGTGTATGTTTTTGGAGATTCATTTTTGGCACATGTTTCCAACAATAAAAAAGGGGGAGATTGTTGAAAGAATGAAGAAGGAACCCTTTGAATGTGTTGTCATTGATGCCAACATCAATTGTTGACAAATTTCCCTAATCTGGTGAACAAAATGTATATATTTTAATCTGGTTTTTTTGTCTAAAATTTCTCATATAAATAGATCAAATCAAGAGGTTACAATATGTTATTATTTAATATTTGGTACATCTATTATCAAGATTTCAGCTATTTTGGGTAAACAGGTTGAAATTTACAAGTGACAAAAGTTTGACATTTAGTTTTTTGCTTATACATTATGATTGGGTAGGTGTAATATGGTCAACATTCCTTTAGTGTTGAGAATAAGATTTAGCAATTTTGGGAGATTTCTCACAGGTCTCATTACTATATATACTCCAGATGGTGAGTGTTTATATGATCAGATGGATCATTAGTGTGTGATCAATTGGCTTATTTTTAATTCTTGGTTGACCTAATTCATGTTATGTGTTGTAAAGAATAAGTATGCATTACGGATGTTAGTAGGACCTATTTGAGGTCCATGCTAACCTAAATCAAGTATTGCACATTTGGTCTGAGCAGGAAGATGTTTTTGAATTGTGTGTGGAGCTGACAAAGCTATCTTGAATTAAAATAGGGCTACTAATAATTAGGCTGACCTAATTGTTGTATGCGAATGTAATTGGGTATATATGTAGGAAATTTTTGAGTTGTATATAGAGATGATATGTAATATGATGTACACGAGATTTTCCATTGTGTGAATATGCAAATTTAGATGTGTGAGATCAAAATAAGTACAAAATTATTGTTGAGTGACTACTAAGCAAAGTAGTATTTTGTATTAAGAGCTTCAAAGGAACTGAATTCAACACAAGGAAGGTGCACTTTGTATCAATTCACACTCTAGCTATGTAGCCACTTTTTTTGTATCTAATTCTAGTTGTGAGGCTTATAAGGATAGTGTGTCTTGATAGTGAGTCATTGTAATATCTTATGATTGGTTATAATATATTGTGAGCTAATCCTCATCATGGTTTTTCCCTTTTTGGTTTTTCCACACAAAAAACCTGATGTTCATGTGTTATGTGATCTTGTGATTCCTTTCATGCTTTCATTTATTGTAGTAGCTAGATAGACTTTGTTAATCAGATGGTTTGTAATTAATTCTTTATATACAATACTAATTCGCCCCCGCCTCGGTATTTTGGGTGTTCAACATCTAATATAGGTAGGCGAAGTATGAAGCCTCTGATTCCCATGAGGTGATACTTAGGTAGGGTCACCATGAACCCTCAAGGTTTAGGTTTTTGTCTAGAAATGACCCTAGTTGTATGAGCTTAACACTTTTTTGTAAGTATATATGTAGTGATGTTGATCTATTGTCACCAAGATGAATGAAGAACTTTTGTAGTTAGTACTTCAAATTTAAATGAAGATGCTTGGTCGGTTTAGTTGGTAGTGATGCTAATTGAATATGAAAAAAATTGTAGTGCCTGAGTGGAAAATTTTACATTTCCCAAGAGGTGGATATTACAATATCTATTTTTTTGTTCTTATATACTAGGTAGATGTATTGGCTAGTTATCCATACATTTTGATGTGATGGAACACATCCTATATATACACTCTTGTATTTTTTTTATTTATGGAGATGGCCTTCTATCTCATTAATTTGATCAACATTTTTTAAAATACTAGTACTTTTTGTTGTACCATCTGTATCATTAACTATTAGATTGTTTCTTCAATTAAAATCTATGCATTTTTTGAGTAGTGTCATTTTGGTCACTCATGTATATTTTTTCCTATTTGATCCTAATTTTCATTTTTATTGTATTTGAGGTTCTTTAGTTCTAGTAGTATAGTAGTTATTCTTTGGAAATTTTTTATGTATTCTTCATGCTTTAGTGGAGTTTTTAATGTTCATCTTCATATTTCTCATCTTTCAAGGACAAATTTTTGGAAGGATTCTTAGTCAATTTCATGTTTTCTCTTTTGGAGAGGAGTATTTTCTTATGAGGTTTCTCCTTTCCTCAATTTATATTAGAATTTTGTTCATGAGTACTTCATCATTTCTTGTTGTTGGGACCTATATTTTGAAGTATTTTTTTCTTTTATTTTTCCTCCCTATATTGCACTTAAGGGGGTGTTTTTTTGCATGGGGTATATTACATTAAAATTTCCTTTTTAGATCATTTTACTACTATTTTGGTCAAGTTTACTTTGGGAATTTGTAGTTTATTCCACATTGATTGTACATGTGCTTATCTTATGTGTATCTACCTATTTATTTCATATGAACATACTCTTGTATTCATATTGAATCCTTATTATGGATTATGGTTATTTGATTATTTTGATCATATTGTATTTGTTTATGAAAGGTAGAAAATTGGTGGACCTTTCTACCTTTAGGGTTTAGGTACCTAAAAGGGGCAATTTTCACTAACTTTCACTAAAGAATAAACCATTGAGATCTCAATGCAAAGGAGAAAGAGATCTTGCAAGAGGGTTGTCCTAGGTGCTGAATATGATCTAATGAGGGGTTCACCATCGAGTCTAAAATTGGAAATGACAATGAAATGCAAAACCCTAGTTGAATGAAAACTTCAATTAAATGACTTAGAGATGCAAATGAAACAAAACATAAAGCTATAAAATAGGGTGTGCACCTGGAAACTTGAAGATGAGTGGAAGAAGTCTTGAAATGTTGGAAATTCTACCTTTTTGACCTAGTGGGACTCATTTGCCATTCTAGGAAAATTAGTCCCAGTTTTGGTTTCTTGCACAGGAGCAGGTTTCAAATGAAAGGGTATCTGAATATGCAAATATTTTTGAAAAACACCTACAGTGGGACTCATTCACCACTTGTGGTGAATGAGTCCAGTTTGGATTTTCTAGAACTTCAATGTCTGAATCTAGTCTTTAGTGTCTGCTCTTTCTGCTTCTATAGGTTTCTAGATTCAAAATTCTTATTTCGGGTCTATAGATGACCTTTTAGTGAAGATTATGACCTTACAAATGGAAAGACAACTCCAACAATCTTGTAACCTAATCTTCAATGATGCTTCAATCTCCAAGACACCTAGATTTGCAATCACACATGTAAAGAGAAGAAAAACTTGATGATTGCTAGATAATTAAACCAAATGATGAAATAATGAAAATGAAACATGAAATATAGGACATGAAACATTAAAAATGGTACCTTGAATGATGTATTGTAAATGATGTCTTGTGAGTCTACCACTCAACATGAAATGACCATGAAGGATGTAGATCTTGATCTTGACAATAGGTGCAAAACAATGCATGATCTTGGATCTTCAACGTTACATAAAAACTCTAGCTCAATCACATGATTGATGCTTGATATGCTTGACATGATGATGGATCTTGAATTGCTGCAACAATTGATGAAGATTTTTTCCCTTGAATGCCTTAAAACTGATCTTGAAAGCTATCTTGATGACCTTGTGAAGACTTGGAATGCTTAACTCTTGCTTGCTTGTTTTGATATCATGTATGATTATGTAAAATAATGATTTGAAAGCTTGTTTATATAGGGAATGCACTCAAATGACCATTTATTTGATCCAAAAGGCTGACATAGAAGGAACTTGAACTTAAAACCCATTTTTTCCTGCTCAAACTGTGAAAATAGGCCAAATGGGACTCATTCACCAACCTAGGTGAATCAGTGCCACCTAGATGGGACTCATTCACCCAAAGTGGCGAATGGGTCCCACAGGGCCTATTTTGCTTGCTAAAATGTTGGGGAGTGTGCAAATTAAGCTTATATGTTGATATTGTCAAGTTTTTTTATTGAAATATACCTCAAGATGCATAATATGGGATCATAGGGTCCTATTAATCATGATATAAATGTCATGAATACAATAGGGCCCAAAATCCAATGTGAAAGTGTAAATAAATACACTTTACAACACTAAATTAAGGAAAACTTGGGTCTATTTAGCTTAGAAGGGTCCTAAATCCAATGTGAATGTGTAGAACACATTACAACACTAGATTAGGTATATTTGATTTACAAGCCTCCTGAATTTAATGTGAATGTGTAAATAAACACACTTTACAACATTAAATTAAGGTAGAGTTAAGTTAATTTAGCTTAAAAAGGGCCCACGACCTAATGTGGATGTGTAAAACACATCACAACACTAGATCAAGGTGACATTAAGTCCAATTTATCATTAATTATTCCCAAATCAAGTGTGAAAATGTACACAATGACATTTTTCAACACTACATCTAGCCCCCACTTTAGTGAGAGGATGAGCTTGCTTTAAACTCACACTGAAGTAGAAATTCAAGAGGGGTCCAATCATACCAATGTAGATGGTCTAGGATAACAAAGATAGAGGAGGCAATCAAGCCCCCTAGGATCCAAGATCCTAAGTCAAACTGAAATGAGCACAAAAGGACACACACAAGGTGTATAATATGCAAAAAAATAAGATACACAAACATGCAATGTCAATAACTAAAAGAAATAAAAATGAGGTGGATCAAAGATGTGCTCACTCTAGGGCCATGGAACATCAAGTTGTCTATGGGGTGAGTTCTCCCAAAGAAGTGGTTTAGTGAGAAAGTCATGCTAGTGTGTTGGCTTCCCATCGTATAATGAGAAACTCATGCCAGTATGTCAGCGTCCCATCATACTAACCATGTACCAAAGTTATGCTCCTAATAAATTTGATAAGGCAGCACA
>VDFB02281492.1:697038306-697053435 GCA_007258455.2 Sequoia sempervirens
AGGAGAATAAAGTAAATAGATAAAGTGATGAATATATCAGGAACAAGTTTAGGGTATGAGTCATAATTTAATGATCTTAAAATGGTTTTACCATAACATCAATAACAAGTAGAAAGTATTAGTTCTAAAATATATACTCTCCTGTGTACTTTTGTTATAGATTATAAATGAAATTGTTAATAATAGTTTCATTTGTCTTCTATTGTTTAAACTAAATGAATGAGTTTATTTATGCTTCAATTCAAGGAGCTGATTTGATGCTAAAATAAGGTCATGGGTTCATGAGGAAAGGATATAAGATTTGGTAAGAAGCTATGTTTTAAACATAGTAAGTTGAATGCTACAAATAAGTATACCAATAATCCTCTAATTATTGAGTTGAATTGTTAGGGTATTACCGATTAATTGCAAAGGTGACTCCATTATCCCCATAGATGAGGCACTGGTCTTTTCATTAGCTTATCTCAGAGTTAATTGAGTTAGTAATGCACCTAACTAGAGGCTTGGAATGATAATGAAATCATAAAAAAATTTAAGTATGATGTCTCAATCTAAAGTATCACCTTATTCCTTACAATGGATAATAACTGGTTAAAAGGTTAACCAAACCTTTGATGAATATTGCCTATTTTCATTTTAGAGGAATTTGTCTGTGTAGAAATGCTTTTGACCTAATGAGTATCTTATGAGCATAAATCCCAGGATTACCCTCCTGGGTTTCGTAGAGCTCAAAGAGTAGAAGTGAGGGCCTTAAAATATTTGCTTATGTGTTAGCCAATAACTTTGAAAATTCTTGAGCATAAGGGTTGGCTACCCTTTATAGGATTTCAAGGTTCTGCTAGAAAAAATAGGTAACAATCCCCAAAAAACATAGTGGAATATTCATCCTCGATCCACCATTCTAACTCTTCCACTAGGTTTGTAGTCAAGTGGATTTTGAGATGATTTTTAATCCACCACCAAACCAATTGGGAGAAGTGTGATTTTGGAATTAGATCCCTTTTCCCAATCAAACATTTTGGACAATTTTTTTTTGATGAATTATCCATCCTTTACACACTTGTGTAAAACCCTAAGTTGTGATTATTAGATTTTGATTTGTCAATATGTAGGAACACCTTCATCAAATCCTACTAGTCAATCTAAATCCATATCTCAAAACAATTACCCATCATTCAAAAAGGAAAACAAAAACTTCATAAAGATAAACACACCTCAAGTCACCAATAACATTGACACACATGTAGCTACTACAAGTAACACTCCTTATCAATTTAGAAAAAGAGAGACAATTCTAACAATTATCCAATTCTCTTCATGTCATAATGTTACAATAATTAAATAGTCTTTTTGATGCAAGTAAACCTTTACCATGAATATTTAACAATTTTTTTTTTCAATATCATCGTACACTTGGATACAATACAAAATGATTTATTAATCTTGAACACCAAGTGGAAAACCTCATTGATTCGAATAGAATCTAGCAGGTCGATGTTAGTGACAAAGGAAATAAATCAGGCTCGGTGCCTAACCAAAACTTGTAAATCTTCACCAATTAATTACTAGTCATTCATCAAACTTTGTGCAATATAGTGGTCATGAGGAAGAAGAAGATGATGTGTCCAGCATGACAAACACAATAGAAGTTCAACCTTGTAAGGACTTAACCATATTTTTTCTTAACATTTCTTTCACACATCTGGAGGCATCCATAAATGCACTTGATGGTCCTCTCTATGTCACCGGTCGAATTAATGAGAAACCCACAAGGGTAATACTCATTGATCCCATGTGTCTAGAGAATGTGATCACTAAATAATTCCTATTTGTGTGTGAAATTTATAAAGACAACTATGAAAAATTGAAAGCATGGTTAAAACTTATGATGGTTTATGCTTGTGCTATGATAGTTTTGATTAGTCTCCCACTCAAATTTGGACCCAAACAGTTAGACATTTCATTCACCATCATCCCAATAGTAGACCAATTTTATTTGAAGTTAGGCTATCCATGGCTACACTCAATGAATGTGGTCCTATCCATTATCCATAAGTTTATAAAGTTCCCATTTGAAGATGAAATTCATACAATTTATCATAGTGTATTTAAACCTTGGTCTTCTTATAGAAGTTTTTCACTAGATTATTTTTTCCCTTGACCTATTAAACATATTAAATTTCGTGAAGATAACTTTTCCATATCATATAAATTTTTTAAAGCTAAATGCATAATCAAATTGTCTCTTAGTAATATCCACCAAGGTTCCTCAACCTACTATGACTCCAATATATTTTTTCCTACCCCAAAGGTATTAGAGGAAACCAAGTCCAAACTAGGTATCCTCCCTCGACACTTAGCATGTATGTCATGGTTCCATCTTCACCATCATATAAAATACCAAGGGATAACTATATAATCAAATTGTACATACAAAGCCTGGAAAGAAGTTTTATATACCTAAGAACAAAATAGTCCCCCAACTCATAGTGGTTCCTTCAATTCCTCCTCCAAAGGAAGATAAGAGATTGATATTATGAAATACCTCAATTAATCCTTCAAAAGATGAAACTTGTGCAAGGAGAAACATAAGGGAAAAACAATGTAAAGGGCGACATCGTGTCTTAGCTCACCAACTTGATGAAAAATGTGAAACCTTACCTAATGAACAACCTCCCATCTATACCAACTTCAATAAATTACCTCACATCCATCCATCATCATCCTCACCTAAATACACTCCACCCTCGCCAAACCATGCAATCAAACCTTACCTATTAAAACCTAAAGAAATAATGAAATAAGAGAATATGAATGAAATCACTCATGATGATATTGGTCATATATAATAGATTATGATAAATTTAGATAGTGAAGAAGAAGAGGATCATAATGAACTAGCTCTTATATTTTCAATATCGATGAATATAAATGGGGGAAACCATGATGATCCTCTTGCTGAGTGTAATCCAGCATGTGTTGAACCTGGTGATAATCATTGTAAAACACTTGTTGTAGTCCCTTTAGTGTATTATCTTCCTTCCATTTATGATGTGAAATATTGGGATACATAAAATTTTATTTAGATCAATTTACATCTGTAGTACTATTTGTGTATGTTTTTATGTGTTTGATTGTACGTGATGTGATCTCCCATGATGTGTTTCTTGGTGTGTCTTTGTGTTAGGTAGGTTTCTTTTGATGAACGTTGTTGTTCTTGTTGGCACATAAATACAAAGGAAAATAATATTTTGTTAGATTCATCTATATGTATCTCCAATCTTCTTTATGTCAAGGGTATGTGGAGGATCATGATGGGCCAAAAAGTGGCAATATGATGGGTATGTGGCTAACAAATTTTTTTTAACCAAAAATTGATGAAATGAAAAGGGTTTTTAAAGGATATTCTCAGCTTTCCACCACTATAAATTATGATTTACTTTGAATTTAATAGGTAATTATTATTTTCCTATTCATTACACTAAAGTCCTAATTGATAGATATTGAAAAACTTCTATAGATTTCAAATGGTATCACATTTTTTGAATCCAAAACATGCATCACATTCTATGCCTTGCATGCTATAGGATTAAAAAAAGAAAAATTGAATTTCATGAAGTTTTGACCAAGTTAAGGTGGTCAGACACACATGTTTTTAATATTTTTTAAAAGTTGTAATAAAAAATTCATAATTAATATTTACTTGGAAAAAATACAAAAAAATAAGAATCACATCGGGACATGAGTCCTCTACTTACATATAAAATCTTATAAAAAAATATTATCATTTTATTGTGGTTAGGGTGGTGAAACACCTGCTTCTTATTTTTTCCCTAAAATTTAAGTACTACTGCATTGAAATTTCTTTTCACCAAATAGATTTCTTTTTTTTAAAAAAAAACCTAGTAGCTTAGAAAATACATTCAATTTAATACAAATTCTATTCTTACATATTTTTGAAATAATGTAGATAACTTATTCAAATTTTTATGTCAAGTTTCCTAACTCTGATTTTTTTTATTTTTTTGCCACTTGAGGGCCTGATTTTTCCATGATGATCCTGCACATACCCTCAAGAACATTTTTTTGTCTTTTGTTTTCCTTTTGTGAATGATGTGCAAGATATTGAGACATTTAGGTCTCTTCTATGCTGACCCAAAATTCTTGTTATATTGTAATTAATATCTCATTGCTTCATTGTATTCGTAGTTCCATGAGTATCGAAAAATGAGTCAGATTCTAAGCATAATCATATTATATTATCTATGCTCTATACTGACCCCAAATTTATGGATCCCTTATGTGACATATTTTATCTTGTTTTGTGGCTTTGTCTTGGGGGAAACACCTTATCTTAAGTTAGTTTTATTGGAAACATATCATTGGCATGGGGATTTCCAATAAGCTCTCATGGCCTTTCATGTTGCATAAATTGTATTACTCTATATTAAAGGTGAATTCTCATAGCTAGTGTTAGAAATTACTTTAAGGTGGGGTCATACATTCAATTATGTGCTTCACTTCATTCACACGTGTTGAAATCTATGATGCATTGGCTTATATTTTTGTTCATTTTTATAGCACCTTATCAAAGCTATTGGGACTATAACTCTTGGTATGGTTGACATAGGATCAAACCTAGTGAAAACCAGTCCTTACTAGACCTTGCATGTTTCTCATTTGCCACTTTCAAAAATCACACATAGTGAATATTAGATTTCACTAGCCTGTGGTGCTTCGGTTCATGGTTCACCTAACAAATATCAAACTTTGTTAGCTTCTAAATCACTAATGCCTTAGGTATATATGCTAGTTATATTTTTATGGATCTTTCTAATCTATGGTTTTCATACCCTCTTCACATGTTTACATTGCTTCTAAGTTGATTCTAATCACTTTTGCATATTCAGAGAAGAGAAAAGTGAATTGAAAGAGTGATGAAGGAAATTCAAAGCAATTTGGTGCAAAAGTTTCAAACCCTAGATCTTGTTGAGCGTGTAAAAGGTATTTACAACTATCTGTGCTTTGTGGATTTGGAATAGAAGTAATTTTATAAGTATTTGAGATCAAATTGAAGATATAATGGCTACATTAACTATAGTTAACATCATAGAGAGACCCAGACCTAAGTTTAAAAGATATTCATGGAAAGTCTTTGAAAATGATCCCGAATGTGCCTTTTCAAAGATTCCTTCTAGGTTTTTACCCATTGAGGACACAATGGTTTACATTCATGAAAAATTGGATAAATAGGTCCACCAGAAAGTCAAGGATCTATGGACTAAGGAGTTGAATGGAGATGATTTCTTGATAAAAATAGAATATTCTAACCTAGTACAAAAGAAATTAGATATCTAGAACTAGTTTCCCAACTACAATAATAATCTGGATGCAAAGTATGTGAGAATTGCATTGAACATAATGCATGATAAATTTATGTAGACAGACATGCCCAAAATCATCTCTAAGAAAGTAATCAAAGTTATAACTAGATTTTGTGATACCAAACCTATATCCATACTAAATTCTATGTAGAACGAAGTAGTTATGGAGTTTACCAATGCTTCATTTGATAGAAGAGCACTAACTACAAAACCTATCACTAATCCTGCTATGAAGTATGCCTCAATTATGATAGGTCACAAAATTTATTTCACAAATAGGGATAATTTTGTGTCTGCAATGACAGTATATGTTGCTTATGATATGGTAGTTAATGGGAAGCACTATGACCTATGCAAGTTGATTCAACAAATTTTGGAAAATCTAAAAAAACTAGGGTAAGGAAGTATTCTTTCAAATTTGGGACCCTAATTGTATGTTTGTTATTTTACTTTATGAGGGAGATACCTGAAAGAAGAGACATTTTTTGGGATAGAAGTAGACCATCATCTCATCAAATTTTTGACTACATGCACAACATTGGTGATTACAAAGCTCAAGATAATGCATTGGCTGTATTCTTTGCAGTATTCTAAAACAACATGCACATGATAGCTTGAGAGGATTCCCTAGAATCTTGTAGACAAGTATGCAAATCAGATCACTTTTCTTGTTTCTATAGATGAATGCATAATAGAGGCTATTGAACCTAGTACAATATGGATTGAACCTCTTGGTTATGAAGTTTTAGAGAAATATGTTGAAGCACACATTGAATTGTTGCTGAAGAGTCCTAAGGACCCCTCTCTACCTAGACATGGTACATTTGAAGAAAAATAATCATAGGTGCACTTGGAAACATCAACACCTACAAGAAACAAAAGAGTAACAAAACAAGTAGATCAATACTTTGTGTTACATGGAATTTCAAAAGGTGAAGTAGATAGGTTAAGGGAAATTGCTATAGAAAGGGATGTCAAAGAAATTGGTGAGTCCTCTAGTCCACGATGATTTGGAAGAAAAACTTCCACCCCTTCCTCTACATCAAAAAAGTCCTCTTTAAGGGAAAGAAGGTGGAGCCTAGTGCTCTTGCATCAGAAGAAGTGAATGCACCCTCTGCACCCTCCGGACCTAGTACCCAGACCAAAAAAGGAAGAATGTGCCTCTGGTAGTATCCCTTGCTACCTCTAGAAGGAGGAAGAAAAAAAAGAAATATTGAGGGAAGAATCTAAGTGTTGTATAAAAAGAGATTGAGCTTAGATTGGAAGAAGAAAAAATCACTAGAAATAGGAGTAGTGCCACTACAAGGGGTAAAGGTGCATCTCAAGAAGCAAGCACTAGAGCAAAGAAATAGAAAAAATGATATCGTGGAAACTTCAGAAGAAGAGGAGATATAATTGGAAAAGGAGGATTTTATAGTACATGTCCACAAGAAGCTGAAAAAGAAGAAATAAAACAAATTAGAGGAAGGCTCTCCAGAGCAAAACAAAAAGAAAGAAAAATATCCTTTGGTAAGAGCTTGGACGCTAGTGAAGTTAGATGTTTTGGTTAGCAATATGTTAGAACATGATGATTTGTTGGAAGGGACTACAAATTTTTATAAAGAAGTAGATGAAGGTGATAAGAAAACCATCATTGAAGTCATGATTACATACATGATTATTTTAGAGGCTGATATAAACAATATTCAAGATAAAGCTCCTACAATTGTATGGAATGCTTTCATGGAAAGAAGACATGAAGAAAATAAAGAGGAAGATAAGAAGAAATATGATGCCTTGGAGGAAATTGGATCCTCCCTATCTAAAAATGACAAGGCTACACTATTATAAGTATATACAAAGGAATTCAGAGTGAAAAAAAGGGTCACCATACTCATGGGAAGAGAAAAGAGAAAACAAAAAAGCTAAAATAAGATACAATAAATATAGTTAGAGATAGAAAAGAAATTTGGGATGATTACAACTTCATCATCTAGAACAACTCAAGAAAAGTAGCATGATAGTGTAAAGAGTGCTGATGTAGAGGAAAATATTCCTCTAGATACCAATTTACCTATTTTTAAAGAAGTATTAGAAGAAGAAAATGTAGATGATCACACTGTAAATGAAAATCCTTTATTTGACATAGAGAATGTGGTGTCCTCTCCATTGGTTGAAGAAACAAATAATTCTCCAAAGACTATAGCTCCTTTCGAAGACACTATCATGGCCACTGATGTTGACAAAAGTCAGAATGTAGGACAAGAACAAGAAAAGGAAAAAAAAAAAGAATGATGATAATACTAGTAAACAAAACAAAGAAAATAATCAAAATAGTCAAAATGGAGAAGAAGGACAAGGAGAAGGGAAGAGAACAAGAAGAAAGATGATGAGGAGAAGAAGGAGGATGAAGGAAAGGATAAGTAGAAGGAAAACCCCTCCAAAAAGAAGAAGAAGAAGAAGAGAAATGAGAGAATAAAGAAGAAACTAAAGTTGAAAGGAATGAAAAAGAATCCCAAAAGACCATGGAATCATCAAAGTCATCTGGAGAATCCTCTAGAAATACACTCAATGGTTTTTTGATGAGACAAATAAGGATTCAATCGACTATACCACCCCAATTGCTATAGCTCCTGATGTACCAAGGTAGTGTGGATCTTGAAAAGATCTCACTAGTTCAAAGATTGGAGCTTGAAGATGTATTCCACGCCACTAGAAGAAAATAAATCATAGAGATTCATCAAAAGGGTACATAGTTGATTAATGAATCCATCAAGTCTCTACAAGATGATAACCCTAGTGCTACAATTGATAAATATTTGACTCCTATTGATAATTTAAAGTTTCTAGTTGATTCACCTAGGGAATATACCTCCAATTTGAAGGAGAAAACTAAAAAAGAAGTTGAATTAAGGTTTTCTGAAAGGAGATTACTTGAGCTACATGACAAATGTGAAATTGCACATAGCAAGGTGATGGAATTTCTAAATGATGTATATGAATGTGAATATGAGGCCAATACCCTATTCTTGTATTCCATGAGGTAGTTGAATACCACTCAAGGAATTAATGACTTAATAGACTCCATAGAGTCACAAGTATATAATGCCTCTAGATCTTATGACCTTGCTAAAGATAGGGGCTATGCCTCTTGGACTCCCATCATGGATCTAAAAATTAAGTTTTTCACCTTACAAAGGTAGAAAGAAGATGTTATAATGCAGTTTAGACAACTTGGAGACTTGGTGAAGTGCAAGGATATACAAGTATCTAGTGCCCTTGCTAAAGTTGAATAAATTGCAAAGATAAACCCAAACCCAAATACTCTAGAAGAGGGTGAGGAGAACATAGTAAAATTGGAATCGTTGTATAACTCACTTGTTGCATCCATAAAGATTTGGATTGAAGGAAAATATGCATGGCAAGAAATCCTTAAGGAGCTTGAAGGTGCCTCCTCCAAGTGAAAATATTTCACTTGTATATTATTTCATCATTTTTAGTTGCCTTCAAATTTTCCTTGTACATGTGGTCATATCAAATTTTTGGGATAGCTCCCTAACATGGAGTTAGTATATTTTAGTTATTTTTTGTACATATACATCAAATTTGAGAGTCTACACATGTGTGTTACCAGCACACTCTTTGTCCTTGATGTCAAAGGGGGTGAAAATTTGAAAATAATGGAAAAGAATTGAGTATAATTTTGAAGGTGATTTGAGAAATCAGACAAAGGGGGAGATGATGCTTAATGGGGGAGATCATGTATGCTTGAAGTTTTTTGGTCTAGTGTATGTTTTGAGTTTTGGAGATTCATTTTTGGCACATGTTTCCAACAATGAAAAAGGGGGAGATTGTTGAAAGAATGAAGAAGGAACCCTTTGAATGTGTTGTCATTAATGCCAACATCAATTGTTGACAAATTTCCCTAATCTAGTGAACAAAATGTATATATTTTAATCTGGTATTTTTGTCTAAAATTGCTCATATAAATAGATCAAATCAAGAGGTTACAATATGTTATTATTTAATATTTGGTACATCTATTATCAAGATTTCAACTATTTTGGGTAATCAAGTTGAAATTTACAAGTGACAAAAGTTTGACATTTAGTTTTTGGCTTATACACTGTGATTGGGTAGGTGTAATATGGTCCACATTCATTTAGTGTTGAGAATAAGATTTAGCAATTTTTGGAGATTTCTCATAGGTCTCATTACTATATATACTCCAGATGGTGGGTGTTTATACGATCAGATGGATCATTAGTGTGTGATCAATTGGCTTATTTTTAATTCTTGGCTGACCTAATTCATGTTATGTGTTGTAAATAATAAGTATGCATTACAGATGTTAGTAGGACCTATTTGAGGTCCATGCTAACCTAAATCAAGTATTTCACATTTGGTCTGAGCAGGAAGATGTTTTTGAATTGTGTGTGGAGCTGACAAAGCTATCTTGAATTAAAATAGGGCTACTTATAATCAAGCTGACCTAATTGTTGTATGCGAATGTAATTGGGTATATATGTAGGAAATTTTTGAGTTGTATATAGAGATGATATGTAATATGATGTACAAGAGATTTTCCATTGTGTGAACATGCAAATTTAGATGTGTGAGATCAAAATAAGTACAAAATTATTGTTGAGTGACTACTAAGCAAAGTAGTATTTTGTATTCAGAGCTTCAAAGGAACTAAATTCAACACAAGGAAGGTGCACTTTGTATCAATTCACACTCTGGCTATGTAGCCACTTTTTTTTGTATCTAATTCTAGTTGTGAGGCTTATAAGGACAATGTGTATTGACAGTGAGTCGTTGTAATATCTTATGATTGGTTATAATATATTGTGAGCTAATCCTCATCATGGTTTTTCCCTTTTTGGTTTTTCCACACAAAAAACCTGATGTTCATGTGTTATGTGATCTTGTGATTCCTTTCATGCTTTCATTTATTGTAATAGCTAGATAGACTTTGTTAATTAGATGGTTTGTAATTAATTCTTTATATACAATACTAATTTACCCCCACCTCAGTATTTTGGGTGTTCAACATCTAATATGGGTAGGCGAAGTATGAAGCCTCTAATTCCCATGAGGTGATACTTAGGTAGGGTCACCATGAACCCTCGAGGTTTAGGTTTTTGTCTAGAAATGACCCTAGTTGTATGAGCTTAACACTTTTGAGTAAGTATATATGTAGTGATGTTGATCTATTGTCACCAAGATGAATGAAGAAATTTTGTAGTTAGTACTTCAAATTTAAATGAAGATGCTTGGTCGGTTTAGTTGGTAGTGATGCTAATTGAATACAAAAAAAATTGTAGTGCCTAAGTGGAAAATTTTACATTTCCCAAGAGGTGGATATTACAATATCTATTTTTTTGTTCTTATATACTAGGTAGATGTATTGGCTAGTTATCCATACATTCTGATGTGATGGAACACATCCTATATATACACTCTTGTATTTTTTTTTTTTATGGAGGTTGCCTTCTATCTCATTAATTTGATCAACATTTTTTAAAATACTAGTACTTTTTGTTGTACCATCTGTATCATTAACTATTAGATTGTTTCTTCAATTAAAATCTATGCATTTTTTGAGTAGTGTCATTTTGGTCACTCATGTATATTTTTTCCTATTTGATCCTAATTTTCATTTTTATTGTATTTGAGGTTCTTTAGTTCTAGTAGTATAGTAGTTATTCTTTGGAAATTGTTTATCGATTCTTCATGCTTTAGTGGAGTTTTTAATGTTTATCTTCATATTTCTCATCTTTCAAGGACAAATTTTTTGAAGGATTCTTAGTCAATTTCATGTTTTCTCTTTTGGAGAGGAGAATTTTCTTATGAGGTTTCTCCTTTCCTCCATTTATATTAGAATTTTGTTCATGAGTACTTCATCATTTCTTGTTGTTGGGACCTATATTTTGAAGTATTTTTTTCTTTTATTTTTCCTCCCTATATTGCACTTAAGGGGGTGTTTTTGTGCATGGGGTATATTACATTAAAATTTCCTTTTTAGATCATTTTACTACTATTTTGGTCAAGTTTACTTTGGGAATTTGTAGTTTATGCCACATTGATTGTACATGTGCTTATCTTATGTGTATCTACATATTTATTTCATATGAACATACTCTTGTATTCATATTGAATCCTTGTTATGGATTATGGTTATTTGATTATTTTGATCATATTGTATTTGTTTATGAAAGGTAGAAAATTGGCGACCCTTTCTACCTTTAGGGTCTAGGTACCTAAAAGGGGAAATTTTCACTAACTTTCATTGAAGAATAAACCCTTGAGATCTCAATGCAAAGGAGAAAGAGATCTTGCAAGAGGGTTGTCCTAGGGGATGAATATGATCTAATGAGGGGTTCACCACCGAGTCTAAACTTGGAAATGCCAATGAAATGCAAAACCTTAATTGAATGAACACTTCAATTAAATGACTTAGAGATGCAAATGAAACAAAACATAAAGCTATAAAATAGGGTGTACACTTGGAAACTTGAAGATGAGTGGAAGAAGTCTTGAAATGCTAGAAATTCTACCTTTTGACCTAGTGGGACTCATTTGCCATTCTAGGAAAATTAGTACCTGTTTTGGTTTCTTGCACAGGAGCAGGTTTCAGATGAAAGGGTATCTGAATATGCAAATATTTTTGAAAAACACCTACAGTGGGACTCATTCGCCACTTGTGGTGAATAAGTCCAGTTTGGATTTTCTAGAACTTCAAGGTATAAATCTAGTCTTTAGTGTCTGCTCTTTCTGCTTCTACGGGTTTCTAGATTCAAAATTCTTATTTTGGTTCTATAGATGACCTTTGAGTGAAGATTATGACCTTGCAAATGGCAAGACAACTCCAACAAGATTGTAACCTAATCTTCAATGATCCTTCAATCTCCAAGACACCTAGATTTGCAATCACACATGTAAAGAGAAGAAAAATTTGATGATTGTTAGATAATTAAACCAAATGATGAAATAATGAAAATGAAACATGAAATATAGGACATGAAACATTAAAAATGGTACCTTGAATGATGTATTGTAAATGATGTCTTGTGAGTCTACCACTCAACATGAAATGGCCATGAAGGATGTAGATCTTGATCTTGACAATAGGTGTAGAACAATGCATGATCTTGGATATTCAGCGTTACATTAAAACTCTAGCTCAATCACATGATCGATGCTTGATATGCTTGACATGATGATGGATCTTGAATTGCTGTAACAATTGATGAAGATTTTTTCCCTTGAATGCCTTAAAATTGATCTTGAAAGCTATCTTGATGACCTTGTGAAGACTTGGAATGCTTAACTCTTGCTTGCTTGTTTTGATATCATGTAGGATTATGTAAAATAATGATTTGGAAGCTTGCTTGTATAGGAAATGCACTCAAATGACCATTTATTTGATCCAAAAGGCCAACATAGAAGGAACTTGAACTTAAAACCCATTTTTTCCTGTTGAAACTGTGAAAATAGGCCAAATGGGACTCATTCACCAACCTAGGTGAATCAATGCCACCTAGATGGGACTCATTCACCCAAAGTGGTGAATAGGTCCCATAGGGCCTATTTTGCTTCCTAAAATGTTGGGGAGTGTGCAAATTAAGCTTATATGTTGATATTGTCAAGTTTTTTTTATTGAAATATACCTCAAGATGCATAATATGGGATCATAAATGTCATGAATACAATAGGGCCCAAAATCCAATGTGAAAGTGTAAATAAATACACTTTACAACACTAAATTAAGGAAAACTTGGGTCTATTTAGCTTAGAAGGGTGCTAAATCCAATGTGAATGTGTAGAACACATTACAACACTAGATTAGATCTATTTGATTTACAAGCCTCATGAATTTAATGTGAAGGTGTAAATAAACACACTTTACAACATTAAATTAAGGCAGAGTTAAGTTAATTTAGCTTAAAAATGGCCCAAGACCTAATGTGGATGTGTAAAACACATCACAACACTAGATCAAGGTGACATTAAGTCTAATTTATCATTAATTATTCCCAAATCAAGTGTGAAAATGTACACGATGACATTTTTCAACACTACATTTATCCCCCAATTTAGTGAGAGGATGAGCTTGCTTTAAACTCACACTAAAGTAGAAATTCAAGAGGGGTCCAATCATACCAATGTAGATGGTCTAGGATAACAAAGATAGAGGAGCCAATTAAGCCCCCTAGGATCCGAGATCCTAAGTCAAACCAGCATGAGCATAAAAGGACACACACAAGGTGTATAATATGCAAAAAAATAAGATACACAAACATGCAATGTCAATAACTAAAAGAAAGAAAAATGAGTAAAAATAAAAATGAGGTGGATCAAACTTCAACAAAGATGTGCTCACTCTGGGGCCATGGAACATCAAGTTGTCTATGGGGTGAGTTCTCCCAAAGAAGTGGTTTAGTGAGAAAGTCATGCTAGTGTGTTAGCTTCCCATCGTATAATGAGAAACTCATGCCACTATGTTAGCTTCCCATCATACTAACCATGTACCAAAGTTATGCTCCTAATAAATTTGATAAGGCACCACAATGTAATGCTTTTTGTAAATGATTTTTTCATGTAAAAATTTTGTTAAAGGGGATTTTTCTTTGTTGATGTAATGGTCTCCTTCCTAGGGAGCATTGTGGCTAATGTCTCAAACAGAGGACAAGCCAAAAGTGTCAAATTTTTTCCCAAGGGATGCCTTGTTTGCATCATGCCATGTCAGTAGATCGTACACTATTGAGTGACATCAAACCAAATGACACCACCAAGAAGAGGACACATCACAAGAAAAAATAAAAATCACATCATGAAATTTTTCCAAAGGATGTCATCTATGTATGCCCCCACTTTAAAGCAGTTGCTATACCATCACTATGAGTAATTGCTTTAAAGTAGCCAATGATAAATGCTAACATGAAAGAAGACATGAGAGCCAACTTGGAAATCCCTATGCCAAGTTATATGTTTCTTAATTGAACTACATCATGAATAAGTATGTCACATGTGATCTAATTTAAGGCATGCCATCCACATCCTAAGCTTGCTCCTATATATACATGAAAGGTGGTCAACTAGCCAAAAGAGACAATAATAGGTGACATATGAGGATAATGCTTCCTAACCCCCTTGCCCCCACTTAGTGTAGGACAAAGGTGAGCCTAGAATGGATGATGATATGTTGCTCCTTGAAGAAAATGGAATAACTTGCAATGAATGTAAAACATGTAATAGTGAGTATACTATGATCTAACAACTATTGCATAGAAAATTGCATGGAAAAGAGAAAAAACTAAGGTTATTTATTATGACGAGTAATCAAGGTGTCAATTTGATACATATTTAATGAAATATCTATCAGTTTTGGATGCATCAAAGTTAAATTTGTCTTGGAAGAATCTTTTGTGATAGTGTTGACATTGAATGAAGGATTTTTTTTGAGGGACAATAACCAATATCATTAGTCATTTCTTGTGCTTTAGTCTCTATAGGGACATGGATACCTTGTTCTATCACATCCTTTCCCAAGTTGCTTCATAAGTTCAAAACTTCTTCCAAAAAATTTTTTTACTTCTTTCAGATTCAGTGGTTGTTCAACCTCATCAAAGTTTGTCATGTATGTTGTCATTTCCTATAAAGTGGTTGAAGTGAATGGTTTTGAATTTTGTATTTTTGTTACCAATTTCTCTTTTCCCTTTTTAGACTCATTTGTTATGATCTTGTATTCTCCAATGAATAT